>APFE031026281.1:181188-239578 GCA_000404065.3 Pinus taeda
ATCATATTTCTTTTATTTACAATAGTATTTGGCCCATAGGCTTGGTATATAATTAGATGTTGGTTTCTAATCTTATTTGATATGTTTTTATTTATTTACCATCCATCTTTATACCTCTTTTATATTTATTTATTTATCATACCTCTTTTATAAATATGGTAATTGGTCCATGGTCTTAATAATTATATGTCCTGGAGGATCCACATAAATAAAACATATTTTTTGAGTTTTCATAAATATAAAGAGGTTAAAGGACTAAATATAAAAAGTGATTTATTTATTTACCGTACCTCTAGTTTATTTAGTTTTTTTGTATTTACCATACCTTTGGAGTAAATATAAAAAAAGTCTTATTTATTTACCATACTCCTCGTTCATTTATATTTTTATTTATTTACCATAGCTCATTTTTTAATCATTCGTAAATCTCTTTATATTTTAAATTTATGTTGTCTTTATACATAATAATAATAATAATTAGATTGATTTTTAAATAGGGAAATGTTAAATGTTAAATATTAATGTTTACATTTAGGTTTATGCTTACATTTACATTTAAGTTTACATGTTTACGTTTTTACACTAGATCTACCCCATGGGAGAAAAAATTATTTTATTTTTAATCTGAAATTATAAATAACTTTGAAAATTACATATAAATAACCAAAAACAATTTTATATTAATTAAAATAAAATAAATTTCAATTAATTGAAAGTTAAAATAATATTATTTGAATGAAAAGTTGCTTTCTATTTTCAAAGAGAGTAAAGAGATTTGTAATTATTCTATTTAAACTTTGAAATACAAATAACTTAATAATTTAATAATTTAAACTACCATAAATTTGGGGTTTTGGGTGATTTTTCCCTAAAGTATAGGGGTTATAGATCATCTTGCCTTGATAAGTGGCAATGTAAAGGCATTGTTTTACATCTGATACTGTTTCTACCAGGGTAAAACTTATCCAATCTCTGGGAGGATAAAACTAATCTAGATCGTGCGGTTGGATTCTTCAGTATTTCTACCAGGGTAAAACTTATATTATCTCTGGGAGGATAAAACTAATCTGGATCATGTGGATGGATTCTTCAGTGGATCACTGTTTCTACCAGGGTAAAACTTATCCAAATTCCAAGGAGGATAAAACTAATCTCGATCGTGTGGTTGGATCCACGTGTTTGGTGTGCCTCAAAACCTACATCTCAACCATCAGAGTGATTTCAAATTCTATGGGGATTGAACTAGTGACAACTAGTTGGGAACTATAGAAAGAGAGACACAGTGAGCCGCTTAAACCTTGAAAAAAACTAAGGTTTTTAGATTCGAAGTTCCTTGTAATGGAGACATGGTGGGTGCTTAAGATGTTGGTTACATGTCTAGCAGTTTGAACTGTTGCCGACAAATCAATGGATGTCGAGGTTTCATGGAAAGTTGATCTTTGACAAAGTTGAGGAAAACTTCTGATCCGATGCTCGATTACTCTCACATTATTGTTGAGCTAAATCAAATATTCATCTTGCATAATAATTGGTCCAATCATTACGCACTATGGCAAAGTTCAACTATATTGCATCTTGGTTGATCCAGATTATGTGTTAGATCTGGTGAGTAACTCTTAACAAAGTGTGACAAATCATTTTGTAATTAATTTTAGACTTTTTGGAGTATTTCTATATTATTATTTTTATTATTATTAGATTACATTTTTCATCTATATCTGGAATATGACAGTGGATGGTTCCAAACTTAGATTTCACATTTTTTAATTATTTAAATCATATTTATTTGATATTTCTGGATCTTCTCTACATTATTTATTTCTCTTGGCAGATCAGATCTTCCATATATGTCTTCAAAACTTCGACTTAAAAAACCATTATCCTTTTTCTCTCAAATGTGTTATTTTTTTTGGTTGAATTCAAATTGCAAATATCGGCAAACATGGTTTTGAATGCACCTTTAGCATCCATGGCCAAACATGCAGGAAAGCATGGCGTAAAGGTTTATCAGGTTGCTTCTACGGTGGTAAATCCATTGATCTCAAAGGAAACCTAGTAAAATTGTTGAAGCAATTAACCTTCATTAATACTAGAGAATTATGGTGAGGCTAAGCAATTAACCTTCATTAATACTAGAGAAATATGGTGAGGCTCTCCACACAGCGGTACTCTATGTTTCTTACTCGAAATTTTGATGAATATAAGTGGAATTTGAAAAGTTAAAAATTTACTCAGGTAAGTTTTACTTTGCATATCATATATGCAAATAATCTCTATTCTAGGAGTAGATTCGTTATTTAATCTAAAGAATTATTTATTTACCATAATTATATAAAAAAAATACATAAAATGAATCATTGCAAACTAATATTCATATTGCACGGGGTTATCAAGATCATCTACAAAATATATGTTACAACAATTGAAGCAATGGAGATGAAATACAAATTTGTTGGTGTTGTATTGTTTTAAAAATTTTGATTGCTAATCAAGCAGCATACATTAATAATTTTTTTGATATATTTGTGCAGATTTGATACAATAGTGAAAAAAGAGCTCTTTGAAGATGAACGAGACAGTTTCAGATTTGATGTTAAGATTATCGAGTGGAAAAATTACATCGGAAATATTCATATTCCCTGACTTGGTGAATATATCTTAAATGGGTGAATATGTATGAGTGGATCCTAATGGTTGCAATGGCAATGAAGACATCAATTGTCACTTCACTGAGTTCACTATTTCTGGGAGAGTGATGGTGGCTATTGGAGCAGAACGTTGTCCAGATATAAATGGAGGTGGTGCCAATGTGAAGGTTAAACTCATTTCCACCAACAATGATCTCATTAATGTTGTGTTTACGTCAGAGGGAGGTAGTTACACGTTTACAAATATTACTCCAAGGAAATATAGGCTAGTTGCTTCCCATCATGAATACATAAACTTCATCAATCCTTGAGCAATATACAAATATCAGGTCATATCAAATCCCATTACATTTTTTTTCAAAAAGTAATGGCCATGATATTTTTCGCTCTTTGCCTTCGTTTGATACGCATAATAAGTTTGGAGATTCCTTAAGGATGAGTGTCGAGAGGACACAGTAGCCCTCCATGAAATCAAATGTGAAGAAGTGGAAAGAGCGGGCTCTTTGAGCCAATTGTTAAATAGAGGAAGAAGATACAAGGTCATCTGTAATGTCGATCCTATCTAGGATGGCGCTACGAATGAGGTACAATGATTGAGGTTTATAGAGTATATTTTCTATAATATTCTCTTTCAAATACGTGAATCTCATGTTCTCTTAACAATTGTCCAAAGAGGCTCTACAGAGATGGAGTTGGTGTTTGGAAATCTAGTAGTAAGTGACATATTTTCTGTCCCAAGTCATGATATGGATGGCTTAGTTGTTTCTTAGGGTAACCCTATTTTAGGTGTTCATGTATACCTTTATTCAGATGATGTCCATGAGGTGAAGTGCCCTCAAAGAAGCTCCTTGGCCAAATCAAGTGCTTTGTCATGCAATATCTGATGCAGATGGGAAATTTTCTTTTAATTTTATTCCACATGGAAAATAAAGGTTGTTGCCTTCTACAAGGGTGAGAATAAAATATTTTATGTTTCACTTCCTTCTATAGAGGTTCTTGTTGAGCACAGTCATGTTAATATATCTCAGCCATTTCAGGTCACAGGTTTCTCAGTTGGAGGACTTGTGGTGACTTCTGAATGAGTCTGTTTTGAAGGTGTTACGATATTAGTTGATGGACGAGAAAGAGCTACAACAAATGTCCATGGATATTACAAACTTGATCATGCAACATCAACACGCTACATAATCAAGGCTGAGAAGGATCACTTCGAGTTTAGTAGTATGGAGAATTTCATGATTGTGCCAAACATGGCTTCAATCACAAAGATATAAGCAGCACATTATAATATTTGTGGTTCCCTAAAATTAGTGACAAATGGCTATTATGGCAAGTGTCAAGTTGGCTTGACACATGGGCCAGACAATGTTAAGCCTCAACTAAAGATGATTGATGATATGTGAAACTTCTGCTTCGAGGTTCAACCAAGTTAATATCGAATATCCCCACTGACCACAACAGCGGAACGTGATTCTGGTCTTCAATTTTCACCATCACATATTGACGTGATAGTAACTAGACCAATGTTTGGAATTGAATTTATAAAGGCCCTTGTTGATATTTGTGGATCGGTGATATGCAACGAAGGATGTGACTCCTTGGTTTCTATATCACTTACTTCTCTGGTTGTTGAACTATGGGTTCAGAGAAGCTTAATTCTTTAAGTTTAACAAATGAGAGCAGTGACTTCATATTTGAGAAAGTCCTACATAGTGCATTATGTCTTGAGGTAAAACATGGACCTCCATCTGATTTGTTAGATTGGGATGATGACTGGTGTTGGGAGAGAAAGGTTATTGATGTCAATGTTGGTGTTTCTAATCATTCAGAGATAGTGTTTATCCAAAAAGGCTATTGGTTGTGTATTATGTCTACTCATCCTATGGCATCTTACATCATACAGCCAAACAAAGAACCCATGAATTTGTTGATTGATAAACGATGGTAGCAAATATGCTTAGAATCTTCTCATGTGCACATTGCTTCATTTCTTGAACTCATGCATTTTCTTTGGAATGTCTTCATTATAATTCATTGTATTGAACCATAAGCCTATATATTTGACTGGTGGAAAATATCTACTAAGTGGTGAAATACATGTTGATTCAAGTTCTTATCCCAAAGAAAATGAGTTGTCTCGAAGCATTATTGTAGACATATGGAAAAAGGACAGTGCATTTATAGATATGATCAATAATTTCAAACTTGTTTCAAGTGCTAATGGACGAGGCAACATTGTTGTATATGAGTACACACACTAGACAAATCTTGAAGATGAAATAGTCTTTGTTCTTAGAGATAAAAGGAATGCTAGTGAGAAAAATAGTTTTGAAAAGGTCTTGTTTTATCCAAGAAGTTGGAAAATTACTGTTAAAATTGATGGGTGCCAACTTGCTATTCCTTCTTTTGTGGGGTTCCCAGGAAAGTATATTCAGGGTCAGTGCTGCCAGCAATCACAGGTGTTGACATTAAAGTAATTGCTCAAATTGGTAGTAGAAATGGTCATTTAAAAAAGGGTGACATGGTTCTTCAAACTTCAATAGGATCAGATGATCTATTTTTGGGTAGTCCTCTGTATGATGATATTGAGTACTATGCTGAAGCTTCCAAGGGATATCATTTAAAAGCACTTGCATAGGACCCCTTTTGAAGCTTATTTATATGCTCATCCAATTTGATCGGACGCCCCACTCGACTAGCCAAACCATAAAGAATATGTGATCATTAGTATTCGACCTTCTGTGCACTCCCTACCTCTGTGGTCCTCAGTAGAGGAATCACTGAATTTTCATCAAATAGCTACTAGATATGGATAAAACCTCTTCAATCGCATTGCTTCAAACTACAACCATGTAAGTCTGGATTTTACTATTACTTTCAATGCCTCCCAATGAAACCAGTGTAAATGCCAGTTGTATGTGGATAAAATTGTAACGCCCCACTTAAATCTTATCCTGCAAATTTTATTAATGTTTACATTACCTAAAAATATTGAGAAATATTAGTGAATACCTTCATTTGGGAAACTATAAATTTGTTGTCTAATATAAAATTCATCATTTTTATTATTCAAATTCCCAACTTGCCTTCTCAAATTGAATCTTAGGTACGATATGATGTCCTTCCATTATTTCAAATAATATATATTCATATCACATTCTCCAATGTACCCTCACATTTACTTGGGAGAAGACATGGTCCTCTCCAACTAACTATCAGTATATATATTCATCTCACATTCCCCAATGTACTCTCACATTTACTTGGGAGAAGACATGGTCCTTTCCTACTAATTATCAATATATATATATATATTCATCTCACATTCCCCAATGTACTCTCACATTTACTTGGGAGAAGACGTGGTCCTCTCCTACTAATTATATATTCATCTCACATTCCCCAATGTACTCTCACGTTTACTTGGGAGGAGACATGGTCATCATCTCACATTCCCAAATGTAATCTCCCATTAATTACCTAATTTTATATTCATATCACATTTCCAAATGTACTCTTAGATTTACTTGGGAGAAGAGAATTCAACTGTAAGGATGAAGGGGAAATTAATGACATTAATGAGAGGTGGTTGAGGTGGAGAAGAGAGGAAGGGCATAAAAGGGGAAGGAGGAAGGGAGAAAGAGGCATGTGGGCTCTTGCTTGATTTTGGGATTGGCTGTGATTTTAGGATTTGTTGTGATTTTTTTGAGACCTTAGGAACCTTTGGAGGTTTCTTGGGTTGTTGAGAGGAGGGAATTATTGTTCATCTTGGTCTATGCCAGTCATCTTGGACACACACAATACATCTGGTTGGATTTGGGCTCAAAGGGCTAGGGAATTTGTGGAGGTTTCCTGGGCTAGGGATTTATTTCCTAGTTGGCTGGGAGGTAAATCCAATTGGGTTAGTGAAGAGGAGCGTTCAGCAGGAGCAGCAGCTCAAAGGCATCTCAAGCAGCTACTGGTATAGGGATTCCTCTATATATTACTCATGTAAATTTATTAAAATGAAAGGTTCATCATAAGTTATAAGGATTAGAATGTAAATGGTAAAATTTTATTTGTTTAAAAGCCTTGTAAGAAAGCAAACTATTGGCTCTTATTGCATTTAAATTCATTAGAAATAGATCTGTTAGAAGACCCTAGGATAGGGCCCTTACACATGGTATCAGAGCAACAGGTTCAAAATCTGGACCTTGAAGCCTACGTACTAGAGATTTTTCAAATCTAGTTGAATCTTTGAAGACCAAGACATTACTAACCTATAAATTGCACTTTAAAATTTTCCTTGCAATCTTGTAGAAGCTTCCATCTAAGCTAAAATAACATTTTAGTTTCTGTTGCAACAAGAAAAAAAATTGTTCTCGGCAAATGAAATGAAAGTGTTATTCATCAGACACCCTGTTTCTCCAGTCAAGGGAAATCAGAGCATGGTTCTTTGTTAATAAATACAACTTTGGCGAATTTTTATGAATATAGTTTGCTGCATACTCTAGAAGGATCCCATCTAAGACATAAAACATACTTTTCTCATTACCTTGAGGTGGTAAGTCTTGAATCTGATTATAATGTTGTTGAAAACATACTTTACCCAAATTTGTAACAAACACAAGGTTTTTTCGGGTGTCAACATATGGTTCGGATTGGGGAAAAATTTCTTCACAATTCCGACCCGATAACTCAGAAGGTGAATCCCGGACATATATATACAAAATGATCTGCTAATAATCACATATATCCCATGGATTTATTTCCAAGTGCTGCTTTGATCGAGGGTGCACATGACTACTGACTTGAATCGCAGCTTGATTTTTGTCATACCTAGGATCCTAGCCCGCATCATTGCTAAAAAATGGATGAACACCAATAAAGGGTTCACAACATGCCATAAATCACTTGCAATTCGTTGATGGCTCTTCTGACAAGCTTTGGATAAAGACTGTGTCCTCCTGTAACCTCATTTAAGGCGGATTGGGCCAAGAAATGCTCGTGGGTATCCCCATTTTTGATCTATCGACCAGTCATGCCACACAACGAATTTCTCATCGTAATGAACCCATAGAGGCATTGAGCTCACTGTTTTCTGAGTTGCAAGCATTGGAGTGATGGGTTAACTCGTTTCGAGTGTCATAAACAGGAGAGAATTCAAAGTACACGATAGGTTTTACTATTCCTCCTTACAAAATTTGACGGCAAGCTCACATCAAGTAATTGATCAAGATGTACTTTAATAGGGTGACCATTTCTCATGTTTTCTCTATGATTTTCAGAGAGAAATAGCTAGGAATGATTGCAGATTTATCACCCAATTGACCACCTTCTTCAATAATAGCTTGATTACCACTACTTCCAGATCTAATTTGGTCTGTACGAGGGTTAGAAATAGTAACTAGTTGTGCAAAAAAAAAATCCCAGTTATATCCATAATGCCAACCTAAACTGCAAAACAGTCCCTTTTCGAGAACTTGGCAATCTTTCTCAAGGGGAAGACTACAAACTTCCTTTCCAATGCTAGTTTCATCACTTTCGAATGGAAGGCTGGAAATGTTTTCATTGAAAGTTGCTTCATTGCCTTTAAATATAGGGCAAGGAATATCTTTTCACATACTGATTTCATCATCCCTAGACAGAGTGTTGGAAACAATATTTTCTTGGCTGGCTGCTTCTTTGTCACCTTTAGATTCAGGGGCAGCCAAAAAAGATGTCTCATCTATATTCAACTGTGATCTGGATAATAAATCTAGGCCACCTGATGTCTTTTGGGTTGAGATGATAGCTGTTGGCACACTGGAAATTGTTACAGGTTGCTTGGATATGTCCTACCTGTGTCCATGATGGTGATTGTAGGTGAAAGTTCACCCTTTTCCAAATCCAGGCACTCCTCATAAAAGTTACTGCTTCATCTTCAAACTCGAGCCTACAAATCTCCATATGAGTGCTGGAAACTGTCTCTTTTGGGCTGCTGGTTTATCCATCTTCAATAGTTGATTTATTACCTTCAATTCTAGGCCTTGACACATCTTCAAAATTTGGTATTATCCATGGTTGCTTCCACAATTTCTAGGGGGCTGGATGTGCCCATTTCTTGATTTATAATGGCTTCTTGATCATTTTCATACTCACGACTCTGCTCACCTTTCAATTATGGGCTATTTTCTTCATCTTCCATCATAACACTGTAGATCTTTTCTTCAAACACGGCCTCATTGTCTTTAGGAGGACCAGGATCCTCTTCTATACTATTCTGGGAAGCATGCAATTCTACAATTTCCTCAACTATAGGCTGCCATTCAAGGCCACAGTCCTATTGCATAAAATTCCAACTTATGATCACCTTTCAACTTAAAAAAAACAAACAAATAGTGAGACCATCTAGAGAAATGACCAGTATAACGTATCATCCACATTCAGATCTGATTTGGAATGTCCATCTGCAGACACTCAGAGAGGAAATACCATGGTTTCTTAATGCATTGTGTAATCTGCAGTTTGTTCAAAAGAGGTTCATGGTGATTACACACCAAGAGTGTTGACCTCAAAGGATATGAGGATGGAGTACAATACTTCATGCATATTGTTTCAAGCAATCAACACAACTATGAGAGTTATAAAAAATCACACATGACATCGGAACACACATACAAAAGTGAAAAATGAGTTCAAAGACATTTTGAAGATTGTGAAGGAAGCATTGACCTGAGATCCTATACATTTAAATTATTCCAATGGGCACTATCTAGATAGAAACAAGCAATATATGGTTGTCTGGAATTAGATTTGATATTTGGTATCTACTAACATGTATCTCAATATATCCATTGGATATGTGAGAAGTGCAGAATAGTTGGTCATGACTTGGTCCAATACTAGTAGATTTTTCTAGTACATGATGGTAGCAGGTAATCCTTTCACTCCTTAATGGATCACTAATTAGGAATGTCCAGTTGCTCTATATACTAGATCGATTCTATGATAGATCAAGATGCCATGATGTACATCTGCTAATGGATAACAAATGAGCATGGTTTGTATCTATTCCAGTTTTTGTACATTCATCTTTATGAAAGCATGACTTTCTATGTATAAATCCATGAATTTTGGGACTTTTAAGCACATTAGTTAAATCAAAATGTAGCACTGAGGTCATGGAAATCAACAAATGGTTTAATCATCTAAAATTTTGCATTGTAAAAACCACAACAACCTTATTCTATGTCGATATTTGATCCAACATGCCTCACAAACAGCAGTAAAGTTTTTGTCTCTGCAAAACAAAGTCAAGGAAGGAGAAAAATGACCCACCCAACTTTGTTTAAGAGGATATTTTGGCTTATTTGATTTATTAACATCACTTACTCATTTGCACATAGAAACCTGTCCCACTTCTTTCATTTATTTTAGTTATTATCATCACCCACTCATTTGCACAGAGAGATCTTTCCCACCTTAGGTTGTAAGAGGACCCAGCTTGTGCAATTAAATAAAGATGGTAATGCTACATATAATTTAACATAATTAATAGAAAATCAGTTGAAACATAACAGAGCCAGAAATATTTTATGAGAGTTAGCATAGTTGCATAGTTTAATGGTTCAGGTTACAAAATTTTTATAAAATTTTGATTTTTACAGTTTAGTCTAATTTGTATTTGAGTGATATACACTAACAACTCAAACTTATAATTCTAACAGATTTTTATATAATTCCAACAAATTTTTATATAAAACATAACAGAATTAGACTTGAAACTTAACCAGGAATTGAACCAAATGCTTGCATCCACTTTGGTTAGATTCTAAAAGCTTATCTGAATAGCTTGTTCTTGATTATCGTTATTACAATTTATGTGCTATGTTCAAATATTCCACCAAGGAGTTGTTTCAACATTTTTAATACTACATGCAATAATTTGAACAGTATTTCCCTCAAGGAATTTGAAAAGCAATAAAAGTACTATCCAATGAATAAAGAACAGAGTTGGTCACATTCCAAACCAGGGAATTTGGAGTAACTGTCGACACCATAATCCAGGGGTGCGTCAACTAGTTGATAGCAAATTCTCCATTGGAATAAAAAGAAAAAAACAAAATTATGAAAATGAGAACAATCTCTGCTCAGTTCCACGTTATCCAGTGATGAGTGCCACAGATTTCTAATACTGTGGAGAGCATATTTGCAAGCTAATAAGTTAATTTTGCTTGGAAAACAATGGAAATTTGGGCAAAGATCTAGTAGGAATTTTCGGAAATCAAGAATTTTTGGAAAATTTTGGTAATCTTGGTTAAAGGCGGTTAAGCGGCAAGATTTTGGGTGCCATACCAGGTTTTATTATGATGTTGAATTTATTTATACCATCAAAAACATAATTCAAGTATCAAATTTTTGAAAAAAAAAAACTAGATTCTTGTGGCTTTTAACCACCCTGCGAAATTGACACCTATTGACACCTCTATAAACAAGGCCAAAAATTTTTGAGCAACTGCAGTGGACCTTTCAAGCTACATGTTTGGGTTACCTAATAAACATGAAATTAGGTGAGCGCACTAAGTTTTACCAGATCAAATTAAAATAATAAGAGGAAAAAAAAAAGAACATTTGGTCTCGTCTAAAACTTTCAACCTTTAACTGATACAATTCCAAAGAAGGCTTCATTTTCATGGGTAAGTTACAGGTCTTCCTACTTCCATTAGCGTTAGGTTGTGCAATTTACCTAGCTCAGAGCTTTAGAGGATTCACTGAGAGGACCACTTATACATAGTCACATTGGATTCTGTTGCAATTTGATTTCGGATCATTTGCTTTCATGTGGAGAACCCTCCTCTCCACTTCAAGAGAACCTTTCATAGAGACTGGGCCTTAAAGTTTAAAGCCCAATCTTAATAACTTGAGCTTGTGCTAAATGAAATCTATACCATAGAGTCCAAAGTCCGTGTTTTATACTATTCGTTTAAAAACGTTCAAAATGGTAGAAAAGTGCCTAATCTAGATTAAGAAAATGGTCTAATCATAATCATACTAGTTAAACTCAAAGGTTGTGCAGGGGAAATAAAAGAATATGATTAGACCAAGAAGTGGGCATGCTTGAAGAAGTGAAATAGATGTGAAACAGATACGAAATAATGAAAGAATTGTTGGTACTATTTTTTTTCTCAAAAGATACATGAAAAATACATGCCTGTCATACTAAAAATTGTGAGGCCTACCACAAAGAGCAGAAGTTGAATTCTAGGGAACGTTTATTTCCCACCTACTGAATTTCCTCAAATCTCACTGCCCAAGAACAGGAATCAGTTAACTCATTGAAAACTAAAAGACCCAACAAACCCAAAACGTTTGGCAAGCTCAAACATTAAGGCAAATGAATCAAAAATGGTGATACCAAGCATGACAACCGTCTAGGGAGAAAACCAATCCAATAGGGCATTGGTGTTGATTGTGTCTCTTGGTTGTGGATACCCTTCTAGCACCTTGGAACCAAAGAGAGTTCATTTTTCAAGGCATTTTAACAGAAGGGCGAGCTCATCTGAAAGTGAAAGTCATGGCAATGAGACTAAGAAAGGAATCTTTCACCGAAGTATTTGGGACAAGGATTGATTTAGGATTTAAATCATTTTTTTAGTGTAAGGTTATATTGCTTTCATTTATTCATATTTATTCAAGTATTTGGGACAAGGTTTGATTTATGATTTAAATTATTTTTTAGTGTAAGATTATATTGCTTTCATTTATTAATATTTATATAAGTATGGCAGTGTTTAATTTTATATATAATTTAAGAAATAACAAGTATGGCGGTGTTAGGTTTTATGTATGAGTTGATTTTAGAGGTTATTAAAAAGTAGTAAAGTTATATAGATTAAATATCTAATACATCTTAATATATGTTGATAGCTATTAAAATATTGACGTGTCATTTAATTTATGAGTTTTTTTATTTATGTTGAGAAATTATAAAGCTATGATTAATCTATGTTGAGAATTTGTAAGGTTGTGATAGAAGTGGAGGTGTGAAACACACTACATAAGTTTTGAAATAGAAAAATTGTCTAGAAATACTTGATTTCATTATCATCCAACAGTAATTTAAGTCCACAACAATTTTGCCATCTTGTGGATATTCTTTTTCATATAATTAATAGTATGTAGTAATATGTATTACCTACTCATCATAAGGTCCAGTTTTAGCCATTGTTTCCATTCTTTCATAAGTCAAGGCATTTCCCTTGAACCATGGATCATTTGGAACAACCTACCTATTTTGTTTAATGACCCTCACTGTCTTGACTGAAGCCAATTGAAGACCTCGTTAACATTTTTAGGCTTTTGGGATGATTCTTAAAAGCTTATATTGTCAGTTTGGAAAACATGCATTTTCTTATTGCCAAACTTTGTTTAGGTCTATGGCAATGCCATGCAATGTTTTAACTAGCCTATATGGAAAGCTTTGCTTTCATCGTGGTTGGCAAAAAAATGTGAAGTCAAGTAAGAGTTCCATTAGGTAATCTCAAGCCTCATCCAAGGGATACAGCATGATGAAAATACAATGAAGAATATACTCGTGTACAAGAGATTTCTTGTGTACGTGTTTCATACTTAGCCCTAGTGGTGTGATTCCTATATGATGGATTGTACAATCATGCCTTACGTTCCACATGTCAAATGCAAGATGTGACCACATTCTTCATAGGATTCTTTTTTTTTTTTAATTGTTTTGAGAAGCATGCCCCAAGGTCAATGTTGCAATGCATAACATAGACTTCCTTTAGCTTAGGTAATAGGTTGCAGAGTTATCTATCAAAAATTTTCCCAAACTTTCACCTGAGCTGGCCCCTTTTCCTCAACGTGCACAACAAGGAACATTAGCATCCATATATCACTTTACAATGGAACCGGTAATTTATGCCCAAAATGTGTCCCAACCTAAAGAATGTAGTCAGTTCTATTTTACATACGAGGGTGACTTTTAATTCTATTGATAGTAGATTATCATTATTATTATTAAAAAGAAAGTAGATTTTCCATTCGGATAGTAGGATTATCTTTCAGATAGTATATTTGTCATTCTTCATAGAGGAAGTCATAATAACAAATCTCGAGTTTAAGAAGTAAACAACTATGAAGCATGGCAATTCAGATTAGGATGTGTTGAAATACCCTATATGTCACGTTAATGATTATTCTATGGGTGGTGGAATATTTTAGTGAAAACATAGATTGAATACCATGGACATGTGTAAGGCTTATTGTGATAATTGTTTTTAATTATCTTAAATTAAATGAGAAGATCAATTCGTAGAGAAATTGGGATTTTAGAATGGGAGCTTATTTAGTCAATGAAAGACTAATGAAAATATTAGAATATACTTTTACCCTTATTCTAGTGTTGAATAAAAATGTCGTGAAAAATAATGTGTCTCTAGTTTTGGATAAAAGGACCCTCAACTTTCTTCGTAACTTTTGTGGTCACTGGCCACTTGTGAAAGGAGTAGGCATCTTTAAAAATGCGGTCCCATTTAGAAGGGAAATACTAATAGTAGCAGGGAAAAAGGCAATTAGTCCATTCGTTTAATTATTTCTCATTTGTCTGGTCATATTGTGAGCAGCATTATATATCATGAAATTGTTTTAGTACTAATAAACAATGATTAAATATATAATAAATTTGAACCTTTGACATTTAGAGGACATTTCTCTACATTTGCAAAAAATAAAATATGAAAATCATGCTGGAAACGGTTCTGAAGTTTTGAGTCTTTTATTTTCAAGATTAACTAATTGGTTTGGGAGATGAAAAACCATCAAATTGGAAGAGTGGGACTTTTATATTCACTAGGGTTTTAAAGAAACTATATGCATGAAACTTATACTAGCACCTTCTAGTGGAATTGATAGTGCACTAATCCGTTGCTTGCCATTATTTTGGTTTTGGTACCACCTTATAGCATATCCAGGTTCAAATGCTATTTTCCATGAGAGATAATTGAATTTGTTTCAACTATAATTGATTCAAGGAGTTCCACAAGGATGTCACATGAGCATTTATGTGCCCATTTTGACATAGACAGTTACCTATGTTAAGGTTTTATTTTTTAGTTCCATGTTATTTATTTATGAACATTGTGTAATATTGATGCATTTGGTTGAACATGTGAAACTACTTAGGTTTGATTTTGATGATGGAAATATTTGATGTATGACTTACTTGGTGATGACTTATCTAGTACATGACTTATCAGAGCTATTGTTGTTTCATGTATGGCTTAAGTGGATATGATTTATCTAATGAATGACGTAGTGAAATTATGATTGTTTCCAGTATGAACTATAAAATTGACACGTGGATACTAGACTTAATATGTGATGATTATATGTCTTGTTGCTATATAAATGCATGAATGAGAGCTAACCCGTAGAGGGAAAGAACTATATGATAGTCGAGAGCTACTCTTCCATTGAGGGAAGGTCGAGACATCTCATGGGGAAGGTATAATGCACATTATTCTATTACATTTGGTATCTACTTGATATGCATTCTTATGACATGAGTAAAATGCAAAGGGCAGGTGGCAAAGACTACCTGACTGGATTATTCAATGACAAGTCCAACCAGCTCTATAGTGTGGTCTGTGTTAGGGCGTTAACCCCAGTTGTGAAGGAGGGGTGGAGGAATTTCCCACCATGTATCCTCCGAAACCTGGAATCTTGGGAGGGCAGTGGTGTACACACTCCCCTAGACGTGTGATGATGATTACTAGTTTCCTGTTGGGGAAGTTAGGTCGATATAGTCGACGCTTCCACCATGCCGGTTTTATCAGTGGTTAGTATGGTCGTTGCCACTGATAAAGCAGCAGAGGACGAATAGGGTGGGAATGGAAGTAGGTCAGGATGGATAGGAGGATATAGATCAGTTGGAGACTCTTGATGGGAAGTAATGTCATTGTCTGACTTATCAAATTTTACTGCTATAACTCTCTCTGGTTTGCTATGCTTTCGAACTCCTTGTATCTTTTCATTCTAACTTCGGGACGAAGTTTTCTGAAGGAGGGGTGTATGTAATGCCCCACTTAAATCTTATCCTACAAATTTTATTAATGTTTACATTACCTGAAAATATTGAGAAATATTAGTGAATACCTTCATTTGGGAAACTATATTTGTTGTCTAATATAAAATTCATGATTTATATTATTCAAATTCCCAACTTGTCTTCTAAAATTGAATCTTAGGTAGGATATGGTTGTCCTTCCATTATTTCAAATAATATATATATTCATCTCACATTCTCCAATGTACCCTCACATTTACTTGGGAGAAGACATGGTCCTCTCCAACTAATTATCAATATATATATATTCATCTCACATTCCCCAATGTACTCTCACATTTACTTGGGAGAAGACATGGTCCTTTCCTACTAATTATCAATATAATATATTCATCTTTCATTCCCCAATGTACTCACATTTACTTGGGAGAAGACATGGTCCTCTCCTACTAATTTCATTTATATATTATAAATTATATTTTATACAATATATATATATATATATATATATAATATATATATATATATATATATATATTCATATCATCCGCATTCCCCAATGTACTCTCACATTTACTTGGGAGAAGACATGGTCCTCTCTCTACTAATTATATATTCATCTCACATTCCCCAATGTACTCTCACATTTACTTGGGAGAAGACATGGTCCTCATCTCACATTCCCAAATGTACTCTCCCATTAATTACCTAATTTTATATTCATATCACATTTCCAAATGTACTCTCAGATTTACTTGGGAGAAGAGAGGTCAACTGTAAGGATCAAGGGTAAATTAATGACATTAATGAGAGGTGGTTGAGGTGGAGAAGAGAGGAAGGGCATAAAAGGGGAAGGAGGAAGGGAGAAAGGGGCATGTGGGATCTTGCTTGATTTTAGGATTGGTTGTGATTTGGGTTGGCCGTGATTTTAGGATTTGCTGTGATTTTTTTGAGACCTTAGGAACCTGTGGAAGTTTCTTGGGTTGATGAGAGGAGGGAATTATTGTTCATCTTGGTCTGGATCAGTCATCTTGGACACACACACTACATTTGGTTGGACTTCAGCTCAGAGGGCTAGGGAACCTGTGGAGGTTTCTTGGGCTAGGGATTTATTTCCTAGTTGGCTGGGAGGTAAATCCAATTGGGTCAATCAAGAGGAGCGTTTAGCAGGGGTAGCAGCTCAAAGGCATCTCCACTAGCCACCGGTACAGGTATTCCTCTATAGATTACTCATGTAAATTTATTAAAATGAAAGGTTCATCATAAGTTATAAGGATTATAATGTAAATGGTAAAATTTTATTTGTTTAAAAGTCTTGTAAGAAAGCAAACTATTGCCTCTTATTGCATTTAAATTCATCATAAATAGATCTGTTAAAAGGCCCTAGGATAGGGCCCTTACAAAAATATAAACCAATGTAAATGCAGGTTGTCTTGTATGTGTATGCAGGGGCATACATGATAAAATATTTGAGAGTGAATGGGATACTGTTTCAAGAGCTTTCATGCTCTATCTTAAAACTCAATATGCAACGTGGAAGTAATTCGACCGTACTAGAAATGGACTCATATCCCGATAATGCATACAATTTCTTTGTGGACATATTGATTGAGATGATGGGTAGCTTTAAATCATCAAAGGAGATGGTCATATGTGTTGTGCCTTTTCTTAAAGAAATATGTGTCTTCTCAATTTGTTGTTCGAGAGGCTTCCTAATATCCAATGTTTGTTAATGGGTGACAACTTTATCTTGGTAAAAACAGAATTTCTACTTTTCTTTTACATGTGCAACAAACAACATGTTTCAATGTTTAAGAATGTTTTTCATTTGCTACTTAGTTGTGAGGTATAGCATAAAAAAAAAAATTATACAAAGCTTATATTGTTGTAGCTTATATTGACTATTATGTTTTGGTTCATTATTATGTCCTGTTTGCAAATCTAGTATATCCAATAGATATGAAACAAAACCAAGTAACGACTTTGTTTCATATCTATTACTTAATGAAAATCTACACTACCTAAATTAAAAAAGTTAACCTGCTATAAGATGTGAAAAGACCATAAAATTCTTCCTTGGTTTTTTCCATGATGTTCATAATGAATATTTATGTCTTTTACCTCGTAAATGAGTGTAGATTTGGCTTATTCTAGCTTTGAAATGCAATGCAGGAACTTTCAAAATATCCCATGCCTTGACGTCTCATATCCCCACTCTCTCATCTTCATATATACAAGATTATGTAGACATAATTGAATTTCATGATAGAGAAATCAGTGTATTAGGTTGCTTTCTTCAGAGCACCCCTGCTCTAGAGATGATAGAACTTTGTTTAATTGATGACTTGAATTATGATGATCCATGATATGTAAAGTTTTTGGAGGAAGTGATGTATTTGAATAGAATTTAAAGCAAGCAAGGATATTGGTATGAGAATATTCTTTTTAAATACACGCTTCAAATTCTTTAAACCATTGACCAGTAAAAAGGATTTCTGGCTTCCTTTTCTTTTATTTTTTTCTTTACGGAAGGGTATGACCAATGTAGGCTCTATGTGGATATGATTATGAATTCTACTGTGGATATGAGGATGTGGACACCAATGGAATGACTTGCTTAGTCTTGGGAAAGATTAAGTATGGAAGCAGATGGCAATCTCATGGAGTGGGTATGTGACATTTTCCCCATTTTCATTTTGTTTATCATTCGTTGTTTGTGTTGGTTCTAATAGTCAGTTTTAATTATTTATCCTTTTGTCATTTATATCATTAACATTCCATGTTTCCCAGGAAAGGTAACATTTTCGGTTGCTTTAGATGAGTAGCCTGTAGGATTAGGATGTTCCCAATGAGTTTTGAACATTCGTCCAATATGCCTTGTCGATTTTGGATTTATTACAGATTATCACTTTAATTGTTATCCAGTTTGACATTTGATTAAAAACGAAATTCCATGTTTTTATAAATTATTTGTATGTTAATTTTTAAAAGTATTTAAGAAATTTGCTTTAGTTGCCACACTTCAAACAATGGATTTCACACTACTAGGTTTAAGGTTTCAGTTATGTATTTGATTAAAATTTCCCAAGATTTATATCATATCTCAAGTGTTAGGTTTGGGTTATTTATTTGGTTAAAATTTCCCATGATTTATATCTCAGCCTTTTGAAATTCATGCATTCATTCCATTCGAATGTAACACATCATGACAAGGATGGGCCCTATTAAGCTCACCAACTCTGTTACTATGCTTCATGAATCATAATTCAAATGGACTCTGAATTTGGTTCTTTTCCTTGACTAAATAGTATTAAGAAAAATCCTCTCATTCAAACTCAACCCCAAGTCATACTCAAAATTTTTACATGTGAATAACATTGTCTGGGCAACAAGTTTGACACCCAAGTCCTTACAAGTCAAACAAGACTGTCCATTTTAAAAAAAAAAATTGATCATATCCTTAAATTGTTAGCCCTTGGACTCCTTCATTAAATAAAATATCATTCTACGATATTGATAATTGGTCTATCAAAACATGGGTGGGGAAAAATATGAGTTGAGTAGAGAGAAATTTTCCTTGACATTGCCTAGATATTTTGAACTTTTGGGGGCACATCACGTGACACTACCATCACCACACCAACATTTTTTGGTAAAGTTCCACTGCAAGAGGCATCCACTAATTCACGTTCCTCAACTTGTGACCGTAAAGATGATTCTTCCTGAAAAAATTTCCTAGATGATGATAACGATATATAGTCCTTATCATCATAAATTATGGATTTTCTTTCTTCACCCGTGCTCCACCTTCCCCACCCCAATTGTATATAAGGATCAATTTCTCTTGCATGCTTCCCTTCGATTGCAAAGTTATACCCATACCTGAAATCCTCGTCTTGATCTTGGTTCTTATGCTTCTCTTCTTCTTCTAAGCTAACCAATCATAAAAACATTACCTCCCTACCACCACAAATAGATAAACCATTTTTCCTACACTATGTTTGAAGCTCCACAAGAAGAATACTAAACAATTATTGAATTGTTGCTCCCTCTCCAATCACCATTGCAACATATTGATTTGGACCAGATCCATCTGTTATGTTTGTAATATTGGATTCAGAACTATCAAGGTCCTTCAATGGTGGGGCATCTCCACATATTGGATGAAAGGGAGGGACACCTGAATTTCCAAACCGAAGAAAGGTAGCTCTCTGTCCATTCACATAAGCATATGAAAGGAGAAACTGGTCTACCAAACCTGGAGAACTTTCATCACTCTCTCCTGCAAGGACGCCATAATATAAATGTAAAAAAATTCACGAAAAGATCCACAGAGTCATTACACTAATTATGATATTTTTTTTTGACAATTAAAATTACCAGTTGCCTTGCTAATTTATGACCAATAAGGGGCTTGATCTTAATACATGATCTATTTTCATCATTACTATCCTCAACATGTTCTATTATTTAGAGTGAGATTTCGTGAATTGGCAGGCGTGTTTTTCCACATTTCTATTTTTATATCCCATACAATTGGAATCCTGCTACATTTTCCCTCCTCTACTTCCCTAGGATACATGTGTTAAAGAGGGTACAAAACACTAACGATATGTTCTTTTTCCATAAGTTCTTCTCATTTTCTGGATGAATTCTATGGAAATTTTATGTGGCAGGAAATAATGTTCCATTATTCTTTTTTATCATCTCTTTTTTATGAGTTAGCATGCTTCTATTGTACTAGTTCGTGACGACTATGTCATGTAAAGATCAAGTTGAGTGGGTTTTACATTTGATTTCCATTGTAGTCAACAACTGAATATATAAGTTTTTTGTTAGGTTGAATGATGGGACAACACACTTTGATTTCCACTAGTGCTCTCTTTTTCATATACTATCATAAGTGCACAAATACAAACTCACTTTTATTTTTACCTGGATAAGAAAATGATGACAACTTTGTATTTTGTAGTGACATGGATAACTATGTATTGGAGCTAGACCTTGAGCCCTTCAATTCATCCTTTCCTTACCCAATAGGACCATATCCTATTGGTAATGGAGTTCAATTTCTGAACCAACATTTGTCTTCAATACTATTTCATGATAAAGAAATAACACAACCATTGTTGGATTTCCTTCGAGCACACAAATACCAAAGCCATGTCATTTTTCTTTCTTTGGTTAATATATTGCATCATTGTGTTTGATAGTTAATTCATTATTATTCTATGACAATAAATCCCTATCAAATAGCAGAGAAGGATGACCTAGCTGTTTTAGAGATATATAATATGAATTAATTAAAAATTCATAGGGTTATTTCGATTCTCATCTTTCTATTTCACTTCTTTAGAGAAAACTATATATTCAAATACCAACTCAACTCAAACCAAACTAAAATAGAGAATCCTAGTTATGAAGATGTTTCTCTCTCCATACCTTATAATGACATTATTTTTCTGAATTATACTTGAAGTTCACTCGTAATAACCTGGATTTACATATTTATTTTAGCACCAAATTGAAATCATTGTAAAAATACGATTATCCCATTAAATATGACCTAAAGATGATTCAAAGAATATCACCTTTAGTCTAAGCACGTGGTAGAGTAATTTCTGAGGTGTGAAGTTTTATTAGAGGCATTGTCTGTTTATTTGTTTTGGTTAGAAAATGGTTTTCTCTTGCTTTTATGTGACTTTCAATTTATCATATCTAGCATGTTGAGAAATGGGAAAAAATAATGTGTGACATTTATCTTGCAGAAATTGATGTTGAATGAAAGGATATAGAGTTTAACCAAGCTACAATCCGCTTTGGTAAAGGTAGAGGGACATCTTAAAAAGTTTCCTAATAATACAACATATACATAGTTTGAACATAAGTAATATATGGATTTTTTGTTTGTAGGTATGTTCTTTTTTCTATCCAAGATATCACAGCAAGACAAATATTGATATTGTAGAAATTTTTAGAGGACCTCATTGAGGTCAATTTTTCTGATGTTCTACTTGATTGATACATTCTCATGATAGGAAGGCTTTAAAAAAGAATTAGTATGTTACCAAAACAAATTATATTCAAATTTTATACATATAAAGATAAAAACAAATGTCAATTCCTTCATTTGATTGTTACTTGACTCTAGTGTGGGCAAGTTACATGAAATGTGATTGGAAAAAGGATGGGGAGACAATATAGAGATCATGTCTTGGATATGATTCATTTTTTGTTGGAGATCCTTCAAGCACTTTAACCATCGACTTTGGAAATGTTTCTAGTAAGTATTCCTATGGTTTTTAATGTTGTGATTCTTTCACCTCATGGTTATTTGGGCAAGCAAATGTTTTAGGAATACGTGATAAGATATCGATGGACAGGTAAACAATTTTTTTATAATTGCAATGTTCATTCCATGATATCCTCTCTTTATTGTTTGATTGTGTTTTAAACGTTTATTTCGATTTTGCTTTACATTTTAACTCTGAAATTGAAAGTACTTGGTATTATGTATGTTTAAACAACAACAAAAGCTTGAAGATGAAATTAATATTACACGATATTGATTGAAATCCTTTTAACTATTTTTTATTGAAATATTTTCATGATTTTTAGAAAAGTTTACTTTCATGTTGTTATTTGAGAACATGTTGTTTATATACTTGACCAAGTTCATGCATTAGACAACAAGTTGTTGTTGTGAATAAAATGACAAGGATTAGACATCACACCTCAGATTATTTGTTTTAACAAGTTATTTACAGCTTGAGCTTTTTAGCATGTAACTTAGTTGGCATGATTATGCCTAAGCTTTCCCTGAAGGTTGAATACTAAGTTACTAAGGTGTTATTTTCTATAGTGACTTTAATTTATTTATACAGGTCATCTAGCCACATAGTGGCCACTATCGCTCAACTAAAGAAAACTGTGTGAGTTTCTTGCTTTTGTGGGGAAGAATGGCTTTAACATTGTTGATGTTGAAGTATATGTAATATAAATCCTTTATAGTCTACTTTCATTTATATTCTAGTGTCCATCGTCTTTCATGTCGTACACTTTGCATTCTAGGTTCTTTTGTTTCCAGAAAAGGAACTCAGTATTGATGGTAAGCAGCAGGATTTGAAGAAAGAGGAGAACACTAACATTGGAGTGACAAATGCAAAAAGAGAGAGAAGAGAACCGGTCTAGTGGTACCCTTAAAGCCAATGTCCCGCATAAGACACACACATAGAGACTGATGTTCAAGTCTACATAGTTGGTAAATTCACCTGCAATGACTTGACAGCACAATGATAATGTTTTAGAGTGATGAAACAACATTTCATGTGTAAATTATAGTCCAACCAATGTTAAGTTGGAACTCATATTGTAATACTCGACATTTCATATAATATAATTTCTGTGGTTGAAATTAGTTATAGTTGCACTTGATATTGTTTATTATTTTAACTAACATATGTAATTTTGAATTTTCATATTAGATGAACCAATTCACATTGTATGTTTGTTTGTTTTTTTTTTTTTTTTTAGTTGCAAAATCATACTAATTAATCTATGTTGATTAATAATGAATACATAAAATCAATCTAAAACTACTAAATTAGTAGTTTATATTGATTAATGATGAATACAAATAAAATGAATATACGACTAAATTAGTCGTTTATAATGATTATTAATGCAAATAAATGAAATGAATATAAACTACTAAATTAGTCATTTATATAAGGAATATGAAACTACCAAAAAATATAATTGACTACTGCAAATGATTAATTTTTCATTACAAATGACAACTAAATTTTGCATATATATGACTATTAATAGATAATATACAGTATCTTATAACACGACAAAAATTTAGTCTGATTTATTTGGTCATTAATTGGTTTCAAATGACGACTAAAATTTTCATATATATGACTATTAGTGGATAATTTACAATATCTTATAACATGACCAACATTTTGGTCATATTTCTTTGGTCATTAATTTGTTTTCTCAGATGATCATATAGTAATATATTTTGTTGTATATTTGGTCATTAATTGTGCCAATTAATGACTAAATCAATAACTAATAAAATGACCAAATTTATGACTAAATATACTGCTAGATAATAAAATTGAGACAATCAATTAATGACTAAGCTAAGAACGACTAAAAGTTGGTCGCGTTATAAGATACTGTAAATTAGCGACTACTGGTCATTGACTGAAAATAGTCATTTATATGCAAATTTTAGTGGTTGTTTTAGTAACTAATTAGCCATTTTGTACTAGTAACATTCAAACTCAAGTCAGAAACCTATATTTCCTGGAACACACCAGGAATTTTGTCAAATACATGGAAAACATGTAAGTTATCGGTTATGAATGCATATCTAATCATAATAGTATGATATTCATATGAGAGTCACCAAGAAGCCTCTATGCCCTCTCCACATCGCAGCAACAACACTTATTAGTCCATACATCCATAAATCAATCAATAACTAAATGATTCATGACAAGAGCCATAGATGTTACACGACATATAACTAAAAAATAAACAGCATAGAAATCCTGGAAGAACAACCATAAGATAACCATCATAATCAACACATATGCTCATAGAGCACTGATGAGCCCTAGTATTGCAATAAAAATGTTGCAACTCATTGGACTATTGACTTAAATTATCAACATGGGGTTCTTACAAACTTAAGAGGGGTCGACAATGTATGTGAAGAAGAAACCTTCCTCTTCCTAGTCTGACTCCCTTTGATGAAAGCGAAAGAAGGCAAGAAAGAAACTTCAATTGAGAAAATATCTAGGTATGCTTCTAGTCATAAGGTAAATAATAATAAGCAAAATTATTCTACTTTTGCTAGAAAGTAAATAGCAGAAAGGGCATTGATTCTATTTGTAAAAATGTAAATCATAATGACAACTTAAGAAAGTCTAATATATCTTGTTGGAAAGGAAATCTATCATATTTTATAGGAAATTAAATTCCTATATTATTCTTGCAAGAAATAAATCACACTTTGCATGAAGTAAATTATGGGAAGGAAATCTAGACTCGTTGTAGAAATCAACATTCAAGATGCAAGAAATGTAAGAGATAAATGGGAACCTAACCAAGCCTCATCTCAAACAAAGTGGCATAGCAATAATAGGCTATAAATATACTTCTACCATGAATTTGGAGTGAATTTGGGAAAGGAAGATCTCAAAATAAATTGTTACAGGACTCTTACAAAACTGCTACTCCTCGAGATAAATTGTCAAATTCCTAAGAAAATCAAATGAAAATGAGATGGGAAAAAATTATTATTAATTAGGATAAACTAGGACTCCATTCCAAGTGGAATTACTCACAAATACCTCAATTAACATGTATTAAAAAATAGCTGAAAATTACTACTCTAAAAGCCAAAAATTCTAGAACTAGTGAGCTAGTTAACCTACCAAATTATTAAGTGAAAATTCTATGGGATAATTTTTTTTTATTAACTTGGATGTTTTTATGACTCAACACAAGTGGAATCAACTTAAATTAAGCTCGTTGACACGTTCTAAAAAATAGCAGAAAATTACTACTATTTTGCTACAAGAGACTTCCATAAATTCTAGATTTGTGAACTAATAAACCAATCCAAGTAGCTCAATGATGAATATGAATTTTCAAAAATGTTATAAGGATGTTCATGATTTTGACTTTGTAAATAAACTATAAAACAACTCACTTCAATGATTTAACCAATGCAACTTACAACAAAAGAGGCATGAACACTAAATGGAAACATAAGAGATGTAAGTGAAAAAGACATTCAAAGGAAATAAAGAAATTGTACAAGAGGGCTCTGAGGCTCCTGGGATGGCTAAGCCCAAGGATACTCAGATTCCTATGAAGGAAACCAAGCTTTAGAAGCTAAAAATGGCACCAAACTTTATTATTTTAATCAATCCAAGTACATCCCTGCTAGAAATGAAAGTGGAGTTGCTAACTAACAAGTTTTCTCCACAAGAAGACTAAGAAAAACATGCCTATAGAGGAAAATTCAAATTGGTACTTATAAGTGATGAGGAAGCATTCTCCTTGAAAGGAGGCAGCTTTCCCCACCAAAATCCTTCAAAAAGTGGATCTAGTTCCCAAAACTAGGAATTTGCATTAAATGACAGGGAACACATTCCTAGATTTTTCTCAATCAGTGGAGATCCAAAATTTGTCAATAATTTCATGATATTTATTCATTAATTATCCAATATTGATCCTCCTATAGCAGGGATAAAGTCCCTAGATTATTTCATCCTCTAAGTCTTCATAATCTGCTCTATATTCTCACATTATTCTACAAAAATAAATAATATTAGGCACATAATATGAAATTGTCTCTAAACCTTCCTAAGAATATATTAAAGCTAACAAAAAGTTATTAAGTGTAGAAGAAGAAATTTAATAAAGCCTTTATGCGCCTAGGAAAGGTTAGATGGTCCTTAATTTGTGTCTAATTTGGAGGCCTATCAATCACCATAGGAAATGTCTAATATTAACATATGAAAATACCAACCAAGTCAAAGACTTCCATGTACCACCCAACCATAGATTGGGCTGAACCAAATCTCTCTTTCAACTAATCACCCATGTGCCATATTCCAAGCATGAATGTGGGATCTCATGGAATAAAACTAGACAAAACTAAACCATGGATTCCAACCCGACTCTAGGGGCTAGTAACTCAACCCCCTAAGGGCTCTAAAGAGTTCATCCCAAATGAGGCTCCAAGACTATTAACTCAACCTAAGTTGTTCCAAGGCTTCCATAGCATTTGTTCCAACCCACAACCATAAGGAATTACGAGCACTAATAAGAAAACAATCAAGTGGAAAATCCCACAACACCATAGCTATCAAGGAAATGGAAAGGCAAGGCTAAAAATACTATCAATATAAACTAATATCCATGCCAGTGAGAACACATAACCTGAAAATCACATGCATATACCATGCATCCATAAATCAATAAGGAAATCACACATGCAACTTGTTACATGTAAAGCAATCTAGTTGTAGCTATTGATCCACCTGTTCCCTTGTACTTTATTTCTTTCCTTTGCATTCTTTCTCCAACTCCAAGTGAATGCTAAAGTGCTCCCACTAGTACAAAATGGCTAATTAGTTACTAAAAATATGACTAAAATTTGCATATAAATGACTATTTTTCGGTCGGTGACCAATAGTAGCTAATTTACAATATCTTATAACGCGACCAACTTTTAGTCGTTTTTAGTTTAGTCATTAATTGGTTGTCTCAATTTTATTATCTAGTAGTATATTTAGTCATTAATTTGGTCATTAATTTAGTTATTAATTGCCACAATTAATGACCAAATATATAACAAAATATATTACTAAATGATCACCCGAGAAAACCAATAAATGACTAAAGAAATATGACCAAAATGCTGGTCGTGTTATAAGATATTGTAAATTAGCTAATAATAGTCATATATATGCAAATTTTAGTCATCGTTTGAAACCAATTAATGGCCAAAGAAATATGACTAAATTTTGGTCGTGTTATAAGATATTGTAAATAGCTACTAATAGTCGTACATATATAAAATTTAGTCATCATTTGTAATAGTCATTTATATTTATTTGGTAGTTTCATATTCATTATATAAATGACTACTTTAGTAGTTTATAGTTTTTTCATTTACTTTCATTAACAACCATTACAAAAAAACTAATTTAGTTGTATATTTATTTCATTTGTGTATTCATTATATCAACATAAACTAATAATTAGTAGTTTTAGATTGATTTATGTGTTCATTATTAATCCACATAAATTAATTAATATGATTTGCAACTAAATTAAAATTATAATAAAATAACAATAAATAAATAAAATAAATAAATATTGTCTTACAATGTACATGTTTATCTATATGAAAACACAAAGTTATAAATTGTTTTTAATTAGGGAAAATTTTAAGGATACAAATTTATTTTAAAGTTTAGAAACCTTGGCGAATCTTATTAGTCACTAACATCCAAAGTATAAAATGTTTGAATATAGTTTTGTAGAAATATTCCAATTTATAATGATTATATATAAGTTTCTAAAATTTTAGAATTTTTAAGGTAAATAAGTTTATATTATAAAATTTGGGCGAATCATTTTTAGAAAAAAAATGGAAATTGACGAACTTTTGTTTTGGAAAAAACATGGAAAATTAGCCAACCTGCAAATATTAGCCCCTAAAATTTTCCCTGATTATAATACTAAATAATATCAAGTGCAACTATAAATAATTTCAACCAAGAAAATTATATTATATAAAATGTCAAGTATTGCAATATGAATTTCCAACTTAATATTAATTGGAGTAAATTTACACATGAAATATTGTTTCATCACTTCAAAACATTATCATTGTGTTGTCAAGGCATTGCAGGTGAATTCACCAACTATGAGGGCTTAACCATCAGTCTTTGTGTGTCTCTTATGTCGGACATTGGCTCTACAAATACCACTAGTCAAGTTTTCTTCTCTCTCTCTTTAATTTTCATTATTTCACTCCAGTGTTATTGTTCTCCTCTTTCTTCAATTCTTGTTTCTTACCGTCAATACTGAGTTCCTTTTATGAAAAATAAAGAAGATACAATGTAGAGTATAAGAGATGAAAGACGATGAACACTGGAATATAAAATAAAGTAGACTATAAAGGATTTATATGATATATACATTAACATCAACAATATTGCCAATTTCATTTTTCCCCATAAAAGTAAGAAACTCGAACAAGTTTTCTTCGGTTAGGAAATAGGGGCCATTATGTGGCCAGATGAACTGTATAAACAAAGCAAATAAAACATCACCGTAGAAAATAGCACCTTAGTAAACTTAGTATTCAACCTTCAAGGAATGTTAGGCACAATCATGCAAACTAAGTTTCATGCTAAAAAGCTCAAGCTATAGATTACTTACACAGTGTGGGAGTGCAAACAAAACTCCTAGAAAAAGCCAAAGGTGAATCTAGAATAAAATGAAGTAAAAAGGATACATTAATAGGATAACTTTGTATATACGTATATAACTGGATAATGTAGAAGGCTAAATGAATAATTCCAAGGCTAGAGGTCAATGATGTCAAGAATGCCCAAGTTTGATGAGCATTTCTTCATATAAGAACTACTATTTGGGTCCATTGTCACATATGAATAAGCCAACTAGTCTATATAAAATTATTAATGTTTTGCTTATATTTATGGATCACTACAATATAAGTGGATAAATTTCAAAGACAATTCCCTTCCCATTATGTTCCTGACTTGTGGTACAATATATTAGCTGTGATTTGGAGAAAATTTCCAACATCAAAAATATGTAGCAATCACCACTAGTAATCCCACAAATAGGATTATTTTGGAATGTAACT
Source organism: Pinus taeda (assembly GCA_000404065.3). Lineage (NCBI taxonomy): Eukaryota > Viridiplantae > Streptophyta > Pinopsida > Pinales > Pinaceae > Pinus > Pinus taeda. The sequence continues at coordinate 210,314 of APFE031026281.1, forward strand.
TTCAGATTCCAGTTGCTATATGATTCTTGAATGGAAAATCCACACCGAATTCCAACACCAAACATCCAATTTGAGGGAACACATGTGGCCATCCTCAAACACTCGAACTCAAAGCATCAGTGATCGTTATAATGAAAAGATAAAATAAGAGTAGTTTTGATTTGTTTTGCAGATTTACATGCAAAGCACTAATAGTTTTCCCATGTTTATCATACTTGTAATTTCCAATATATAACACATCGAATGTTTTTTTAGAATAATACTTGATTCAATATAAACAAGAATTTAACATATTACGGCAATACCACCAATGTTTGATCCTCAATTAGTTCAAACTAGTTAGAACAAAACCTTCAAGAAAGAACAACAAGTAGAAATAACAAATCAATCAAAAAAGGATAAGCTTTTTTCTGAAGCTTGATAAACAAATATAAATTATATTGACAATCCAATGCAACTATTGGTCTTATTCAAAGAGAAATACTACCTGGAGAACTCATCTTCCAAATTCTTTGCTCTATCCATGAAGCATTCTACTATCCTCAAAACAAAATTCGCATTCAATATTTTAGGTTTCATAAGCTTCCCAAAGGCCTTTCCAAATGAAGCTATGAATTTCATTGATTTTCATAAAATTCTTCTTATACTGAAAAAATATAGTTTGACCATGTGATAGATAATTTAAGCAAAAATTGTGTATAATATTTCTTAGAAGGCTTCTTGTTAAAAGGAAAACTTGCATATTTCAAATATAAAAAGAATCTTAATAGAGATGATAAATATTATAAAACAATAGAGTGAATATAAAATTGCAGGTAGAACTAACAAAACCCTAATTGTAATACAATTGATTAATTATTTTAAGTGAAGCCAACTAGATACATACAATTTTTCATTTGCAACTTTCTTTCCCATATCTTTATTGGGAGTGGAAACTAACTTGCATGCATCTCGCAAGGTTGTTTTAGCAAGAGTATATGTTTCATTCTTATATTCCACACTTTATTTTCCATGAACAATCGCATCAGGTATTGGAGGAATTAGTTGCTACATTAGCTGAGTTGTCAACTTTGATTTTCTCAATTTCTATTTTCCTACATGTGCATTATTTGAGTTTTCCTTAGTGGATTTTTAGATAAGAAAACAATAGGTCTAAAAATAAAACATTCATCATGCAAAACAATGACTAATTATATGATGCCAACCCATATTTCTTTATTGTTGGAAGAAAACCAATCAAGTACGCTCAACTGACATCATTAAAGTTATCCAAAACCAACCTTGTGGACATTTGAAGTTCGTCTACATGAACTTGTTCCTTTGTGTGGATTTTATTTCTCTTTGTGTGTGGCAAGGGCTATTAACTTTTATGAGTGATGAATTATACTTACCATCAAATTTTAAGATTTCCAACTAAGTTTTTAGCATCTTGACAGATAATCCTTTTTGTTTCATCTCAATAGTGTATGATCTCATTGCCCCTAACATATATGACCTATGCATGACGCTACTGGTACAAATAATATAACACATACCCAAAAATTTGAAGGGAATTAATGATTATAGATGTCTATCAATCAATGTTATAGCTTATAGGCACAATTGGTTGTTGCCTAGAGATATTTGGGAAGGCCCTAAGAGAATGAAGCTAGGATTGGTCAATGGCCCAAAATTGGACCCACTAATTTATTTATTTTTCTTTACAAGTAGCCATGATGAATGTTCTTAACCCTCATTTTTATTATATAACAAGGTGTGAATTTGGATTAGTAATTCTTCTTAGTGGAGATGCTTACTGGTGATATTTTCCAACATTCAACACATTCCCTCGATTCATTATATTTCCATTTTTCTTCTTTTATTCCATTGTGTATGCTTCCATCTGCAGTTATAATACATAACTAAAATATTTTCATGAATTCATTCTCCTACGAATTTGTATGCTCTAGGCCCAAGGTGATTAATATGGTATTGTTTACAAGAAATATGAACAGTACATATGCAATAAACAAGCACAAATGTGGTCATAATCTAGCAAGCCAACCAAAACAGGAAATAAGAAAAATGTCAAATATGGTTGAGAGAGATGGCTATGAATATATCAAAAAGTGATATTTATTTGTATCATAATTCAAATCACCCTGCATAGATCTATCTTAACCCTAGATCTGTCAAGCACTAAGACGGACAAAATCCTTTGAAGTTTGAACCTTTCATTAAGTTTTTGCACTCTAAAAAATGTTTGCACCTTGAATCTCAACACATGATAGATACGCGGTTAATACGAATCTACACTGTTTTATATTTTATTGATAATACATCAAACTTATATATTTATGTTTTTTGGCATATTAGAGATGTAGATTATAGAATGCACCTCTCGATGTAATGTCAAATGTCAATATACTTAGTTGAAAAAATACAAACAAAGGATATTCTCTAATGGTTTCATTACAAGGCTAATATCATAAAAACTAGAGAAATAAAGAGCAGAAAGGAAACTAAGGATACAAAAATCAATTAAGAAAGTTCTTAGTAGAAGTTGTCGATATCTTAAGCCATGTTCGCTCTAGCCCAACCATAAGACAAACAAGTGACTCAAAGGGATTTTAGAGACAATAGTCCTAAAATAGTTTAGGAAAGATTCAATAAAACTAAAGGTGACCAAGAAAAATAGTTAAATTGATGTCAAAACACAAAAGAAAGAATATAAAGTGGCCTTAGTCATCCAATTTCATGTGCATCCCTTGTTCTTCATAAACTATAACCAATGTAATATCCCATCCATGAATTCAGATTACCAAAAACAGTCATGCATTTAAGTAGGCACCTTCACACCTCTGGTCTACAATGTCTTGCCTACCACTACATGCACCAAATTTCTATGATAAGGTCATTCACAAACCCTCTCTGCTTGGAAATGAAGTATTACTTACCTGTTCAAGTCAACAGTCAATTAATTCTTCCACGAGGATTCCATTTTGAATGTGCTTTGCTCACCCCCCCCCCCTCGAATGGCACAAATTTGAAAGGGATGGTACTGGGTAAAATTCCTAGGTGCAACCTCTTTGTGGAATGAGTCATTGTCACGGTTCCCCCATCGATCCAGTAAACTTCAGTCATTTTTATAAAATAGTACACCACTCACAGTAAAATTCAATCTTAGGGGGTATTTTTCCATGTTGATTAGTGGCAGACAATATTGTTTTGTCTCCAAGTAAAAAATGCAATAACCAGTTACAACACATAAACATGATAATTAAAATGTGACATATCTCCTACAATATACACAATTTTACATAAAATAGGGCACTCATCTATTTGATTGTAGACAACAAATATGCACATAGCACTGCAGCATTTTATGAGCTTACATGTAAGGATATACACTATGAAGTGTTCAAAACCACCACATCCAATTGTGTTATCCCAATGTATACCCTCATAAATGATGCAGTGTTGTGTTTATTAATTGTTATTAATTGTATCAACATATCTGTCATGATTGTCCAATGTTAATCACTATTACGTTAAGCTAAATATCAGAATGCAACCTTCACTAATATGCACTTCAATAGAGAAGTTTACAATGTATCATCCAATATACATTACAAGGAGATAATGTCATTAATATATATCAAAATCCTCATGGAAATATATGTCACTTAATTTTTTATTTTAAGTTAGCTTTCAATTAAAATCACAAAGACATTAGGGAAACACAAAACACACAAGTACATCTAAGCAATGTTAGTGCCTAAATGAGGGATAATATATTACAATTATAGCAAAAATTAAAAGCTCTGCCTTAAGTTGATGAGAAGACCAAGGCATATCTCCCATGTAGTTGATTATAGGGTAGGGGCGGATATGTCATGATGGTCATCCTATGTTAAATACTATTGTGCTACATTAAATATTAGAACACCATCTTCACTAATGTGCATTTTTAACAAAACAATTTGCAATGTATCATTCAATATGCATTACAAGGAGATAGTGGCACTCATGCTAAACAAAATCCTCAAAAAGGGATATGCCATATTAATTTTAATTTAAAAAACTTCTTTTGAAGAAGAAATCACAAAGTCAACAAAACCCTCAAAATGTAATATATTACTTTACTTTTAATTAATTTTCTTATAGACACCAAAAATTCAAGAAGGAACCACAAAGTAGACAAGCACCCCTGAGCAATTTTTGTGCCTAAACAAAGAAATACAGATTTCAATTTGAGTAGAAAAGATTAAACTACATACGTGACAAAGCTAATGTGAACACCAAGACTATGTTGAGATGAAGAAAAATCCAGGCAAATGAAAATCCCATAAGTGACTAATGCTCATGTGGGATTCGGACCATTGGCCCATTCTTCTCCACTGGTCCAGACCAAGCAACTGTAGCAATAGACCCTTCAGATTCGAGGCCTTTTGGCTCTTAGACACCAAATTCAACGAAGTGGTAAATCAAGCCTGGAAATCCTTCATCCCGCCGGCAGGAGCTAAGATGTACCAGTTCCAGCAAAAGCTGAAACATCTGAAGCAAACTCTTAAAATATGGAACTGAAATCATTTTGGCAACATACAGAAAAGCAGACAGAAACTGGAACAGCAAATGAAAGCACTGCAACAAACTTTCATTTTGGAAGGACGCACAGAAGAGCAAATCCAACAGGAGCAGATCCTCTGGAATCAAATTGAGGAACGTCAAAAACAAGAGGAAATTCTATGGAGGCAAAAGTCCCGAATAAGCTGGCTTAAAGAGGGTGAGAAAATACAAAATTTTTCCACAAATCCACCATCCAAAGGTGCATGCACAATAAAATCATTTTTGTCGACAATTAGCAAGGTGAAAGAGTAGAGGCTCATGAAGAAATGGAGAAAGAATTTACTGGATACTTCAAGGACATTCTAAAGGAACCCAGCGGTAATAGGGATGAGGCAATCCGGGAAATCACACAGCACATTCCTAAAATTATCAATGAGGATCACAATACTCAATTGCTCCAGCCAGTTTCACTAAAGGAAGTAGAAGAGGCAATGGCTCAGCTCAAAGATGGCAAAGCGCCCGGGCCAGACGGATTCACAGCCAATTTCTTCCACGAATTTTGGGAACTCATCAAAACTGAAGTATGGGAGCTGGTGGAAGAATCCCGTAGCATGCACTGGGTCCTCCCGGCCTTAAACTCAACCTTCATTGCCTTGGTACCCAAAGAAGCGGCATCAAACAAACCTGAGAAGTACAGGCCAATAGCGCTTTGTAATGTTATATACAAACTCATCTCAAAAGTTATTGCAAACCGCCTCAAACCGCTATTACCCCTGCTCATATCTCCAGAACAGACGGGGTACGTTGAAGGCCGGCAGATTATGGACGGAATAATCTTATCAAATGAAGTCATACACTCATTAAAGATGCTCAAGAAACCAGGTATGCTTCTCAAACTAGATCTTTCCAAAGCTTTCGACAAGTTAAGCTAGAATTATATTCACAAAATGCTGTTGGCATTTGTATTCAATGCAACCTGGACCAGATGGATCATGAACCTCATTACATCTCCCAGTTTCTCAGTCCTTCTAAATGGTTCCCCCTCACCTCCTTTTCACCCCACACGTGGTATCAGGCAGGGGGACCCCTTATCTCCGTTCCTCTTCGTTCTAATGGCTGAAGGCGTTAGCAGGCTGCTCAAATCAGTTGTTTCCTCCCAAGCTCTCAAAGGTATATCCCTTCATGGACGTGCTCCTCAAACGCATCAGCAATTTGTTGATGACACTATGCTCTTTGGACACCCTTCAGTCAAAGAAGCCTCTGCTTTCAACTCACTTCTATCCCTCTTCTCTGAAGCCTCTGGTACTTCCATTAACACTGCAAAATCCCAACTCTTTTTCTTCAATACTCCCCCCTCCACGCAAAGGAACATAGCCCGAGTACTGGGTTTCACAATCTCCCACCTACCCTCTAAATACCTGGGCGCTCCTCTTTCTGATTCAGCAATCAAGCAGGTATCCTGGAGATCGCTACTGGACAAATTAGATTCAAAGCTGTCTTCCTGGACTTTTAGAGCTCTAAATCTGGCAGGTAGGCTCGTTCTCATCAAATCAGTCTTACAAGCTATGCCGCTCTATCTCTTTTCCATCTTAACAGCTCCAAAAGGTGTTCTAAAAGCTATACGCAATCTTCATAGAAACTTTCTCTGGGGATCTACAAGCCTGAACAGGAAGTGGGCTCTTGTTAAATGGACAGAGGTATGCAAAACTAAGTCAGAAGGCGGGCTAGGTCTTCGGGATCCGCTGCAAAGCAACAACACCATGGGAGCTAAAATCTGGTGGAACTGGGTCTCCAAGCCCAATACCCCCTGGGCTCAACTATGGCAAGCCAAATATGCCAGAGGTAGCCAATGGAATGACCTCATCCGAATCAACCCAACTTCGCAGGGATCACTCATTTGGAACAACGCAAAAAAGCAAAGTCGCTTCATTCAAGATCATAGCTTTTGGGAAATTCATTCAGGCAAAGCCGCCAGATTCTGGGAAGACTCATGGCAGCAACTTCCCAAACTAGCCAATTTATTCCACAAACCTCTATGGCAGATCCAAATGAATCAAGGAAGCATCCCTCTAGTTCATCAGTTCTGGCAGCCCTCTCCAACCCACAACTTTCAAACGTGGAAACCGGCAAGACTATGGCAAATAGACTGGCAGGGAGAAGAATATACAGACATTGATCAGGAACTCAACAATAGGAAAATCCGCCTCTCCTTACAGCAGGATAAGCTCAGATGGGGCTATACAACCAAAGGCACCTTCACTACTAAAGAAGCTCATCACCTGCGCTATTCCAACCTCCAGGCGGATAAAGATCAACTCTGGGAAAAAGTTTGGCAAGCTGGGTTATGGCCCAAAATCTCCACTTTTCTATGGCTACTCAGCAAAAAACGCATTCTCACCTGGGACAATCTAATCAAAAGAGGTTTTATAGGGCCATCTAGATGCCCAAACTGCAACATAAATTGTGAAACTATCAATCATCTAATGGAAGAATGCCCATTAGCAAAGCAAATCTGGGAGAAAGTCGAACATTGCAATATGAAGGCACACCCCAGGATGGAGGACATAACAGCAAATATAAGGACCTGGGCCAAAAATCCGTTCAAAAGCAGGATCCTCAACTCCTTATGGAGCATCTTACCTGGCTTTCTATACTGGACCCTCTGGAAAGAACGTAACCATAGAATCTTCAACAGCACTTCCAGATCCATAGACGACCTCTGGATTATTCTCAAAAAAAATATTCAAGAAACTCTGGCCATTAGAGTATGAAATGATAATGATTTGCCAGAAAGCCATCAGGAGCGATGCATTTTGAAGGAATGTAATCTGGAACTCAAGTCCCTAGTCACGACCACCACCAAACCTTCCACCAGATCCGCTTCTCCTTCTTCTTGGTCCCCTCCTGCACCCAACTCCTACAAGCTGAACTTCGACGGCGCTGCCAAAGGCAACCCTGGCCCGGCAGGCTTCGGAGGAGTTATCCGTAGCCACAATGGAGAAGCAACACAAGTATACTATGGCACAATGGGTACTGATACTAACAATGCAGCGGAGCTAGAGGGTCTTTGGAAATGAATATGTATAGCGGAACAGAACCACCTCTCCCCTCTGGAGGTTGAAGGCGACTCTCTTATACTAATAGCAATAGCTAAGAGAATACAAGCCGGAGCTAAGGCAGTCAAGGTAGAAAAAAGCTGGCGATTGCTAAGCCGTCTGGAAGCCTTGGAGGAAAAGCTCCATACCTCCCACAATTTATCCTTCCATCATGTAAGGAGAACAGCCAACCAGGTTGCTGATCGGCTAGCAAATCAAGGGGTGTCACAGTCGATACCTTACTTTTCAGGCTCCCTAGATACAGTTGAAGATGCTCAACTCAAACAGGATTGCATCTCTTTGGTGCAAAAAGACCTCCCCTCCCCGGATGCGAGTGCATGTGAAGGATGAGCGGCGGGTGGCTCGTCACATGGGCAGCTGTCAGCCCGGACGAGCTACCATAAACCAAAACGCCCAAGTAATAACTGCGCAGGAGGCTTCAGACAGTGAGAAGACTCGTTCGGCTCCAGAGCAATTTATGGCGACAGGGATAATCCTTGGGAAGACAAATCGGGTTAAGGCGCCATTCAATGCGCAACCTGGAACAAGGGATATGGCAACCCATAAGTGCGTTCACCATACTGCATTCCCGCATTTCTCACAGAGACCTGAGCAGATTCTGAAGGCGACAGAGCATACTCTGGCAAGGTGCAGGCTTTCACCAAGGATTCTTGTCAAAAGAGGCAGTTGCAGAATGTCTGAGCGGCTAAGGATGAGCAGTCGAAGAGGTGGCTCGAGGGGCCGTCCTGCTACACAGAGGCCCGCCACTTCACCCTCTTCCTCTGTTGATATTCCTCCCGAACCAGGCAGCAGTCCGCGTCGAACAGTTGGCCAGCGAATTGAAAGAGACAGGGGAGAACCCATGGAATGCGGTCACCGGGAACATCCAGCAGTTAGATACCGCATCCCCTGCACATTGGAGAATAATACGCTCATTGTGTCAATCACTGTTGAGCACTGTAGCGACCTTCGGAGGCCACGGGACAACCTAACAGTGCCAAGGGTGGATATGCAGGTCCCCAGAGTGGATTTGAGGCAACCCATTCAAGCTGAAGAGGCCGGAACCAGCGAGCCCGCCCAAGGAGGGATGCGTCCGGATGAGGCGGAAGACAAGAAGCTCAAGGGGTTAACGGCGGAGGACGAGCCTCACCTAACTGATGAGGACTAGCTCAGAAGCCTCTCCGTTCTCTTGGCCAGGAATGCTACTCTCGGTCCATCTCTCTCTGTTTTACTCTGTGTGTTTGTTTGTCAAGGCGTCAAGGTCCACCGTGAAGGTTTATGTGTCGTCAATGTCAGTCCACGTGTCGATTATGTCAAGTCATGGGTCCATCGTGTCAAGTTATCTGTCCGCTGTGTTGGCTCAAAAGCCTATTGTGTCGATTATATGTTGGATATGTAGGTTGGAAGAAACTGGTTCCTTTTTGCCAGATGTACTGGATGGATAGTCATGGGAAATTCTCTTCGGAGAAACAAGGCTTCGGCCTTTTTGTAAAAATGGATGTAAATTTTCGTTTTTTTGTAATATAAATTAGCGCAGTCTTACGGAGAAAAAAAAAATGCTCATGTGGGATTCCTTGTATTACAACCAAAGCACATCTCCTATGAATAAAAATCACATCAAATCAGATGGTATCTATAGGAAATCATAAATACCTATATAGATCCGGTCTCAAATTACCCAAATCACATTAAATTTTGTTGTGAACGTTAAAAACAAATGCACCCACAATGAAGAATTTTTTTCTCAGGCGAAAATATTTTGTGCCCACTAAAGAAATAAATTAGCCATAAAGAATTTGAAGAGAAAAAGCACTAGGAAATATGAATAAAACCTTGTTTTCAAGTTTGACCCAGAGCTTTCTGAATACAACATTCTTGTCCATAAAACCCTTGGTAGCCATTGGTGAATGATGAAGGTAATGATAAAGCAATTCCCAGAGTGCTCAAAGCAGAAAGATTGGAGTACTATGTGTCTTGTTCATGCGAGTCCTCCTCAAGTATTACTCGACTCTTCTGTAATGATTTGTATATTTTTTGTAGCTGAAAATGTAAAGTGGTTTTTCAAATTATTCATAATTTTACGTATAACTTTATGAATAATTTACCCTTCCTATGTTTCTTGCAAAATACTTTGTAAATCCAAGTTATAGTTATGATTTTCCATGAATTTGGGTAACATAGGGTTTTAGAATTTCCCCCGTAAAAATATAATTCAAACAATTTTACTGGGGAAAAAAATTTGCAAGATCCAAACCAATTTTGGGATTTTGAAGAATTTAGGTAACATAGGGTTTTATAATTTCCCTGGTAAAAATATGAATCCAGAAGATGATCTACACAATTATGAAGTTCACAGAAACCTCAAAGACGAAATACTCACCCAACACGGAAGGGAGATAATGAAAGAAGTTCACAAATTTGAACGATACAGATTGCTCTTAACGAAAAATAAGACTGATCTTACATTCTTAAAGAGAAGCAGAGATTCATCAATTATTCCAACATTTGCCAAAATCAATCATTCTCTCAGAAGCCAGCACAATAATCAAATATTCATTAAAGCCATCATTGCTCTTATTCGAAGCGAAATCAGAAAAACCAGGTATGAACTCAGCACTTTATCCCAAAAAACTTATAATCTTCATACAATTTTAGCTAATTTAATCAAACCAGAGTTATGGGTATTAATTGACTTGGCTTCGGCATTAAAATTTGTTAGGCTGGAACAACTAACAAGCACTAAACAATCTCAAAAATTCACCTAACTCTTAGACAAAAAAGCAACTACCCAAAATGTATCTGACTCCATCTCTCACTCTAAAATCAACGCTTCACATATTTCCTCATTAAAATCTCTCATCGGTCATAATCTTTCTGTCAATAACAATAATCAATCTTCAGAAAACACTGGATACCTACCCACAAAATACCTATTAACAAACTCAATTCCCAACAATAATCTCCACAACAACCACACAAGAATAAAATCCACACAGCGTAGCACACCCCTTTCCTCTATTCAGAACACACCGCTCGGCAAACCATCAATCGTTACATCTGCTCCCACAATACGCAACCCAGCCCCCTCGCATTTCACTCAACACACACCCCACAACACACAAACCGTGCAGTCTATTCTAGAACAGGGATACATCAATACGTCCCTCCAGCCTATGCATCCTTCCCAGCCTACGTTGTCTCCCACGCGATTAACAAAACACTGCTCCAACAATGCGTCCATGCTCCAACATTCGTATACATCCCAACCCACGTTGTCTCCCACACAATCAACAGCACTCACTCAACACACAACCCACAGTACCACGTAGTCATATGATCCTCCCATGCAATTAACAACGCACTCCCACAATATACCACCCACGTAGCTCCAGCAACTAACTACGGTATCTCCCACGCAGCCACACGGACTCCAGCAACTAACTATGCACAATGCAACACTACCTCCCATGCAGCAAACGACTCACTTATCCAAACCGTCACCCAAGCCCCCACAACCCGGATCAGCCCTCAAAACAGGCAGCCCATCCCCCACACATCCAACAATGCACCACCCACTGAAAGCTACGCACAACACGACGTTATCTCCCACGTAGCATATGGCTCATTTCTCCACACTGTCACCCAAGCCTTCACAACCTAGATCAACCCTCATAATAAGTAGCCCATCCCCCACGCATCCAACAATGCACCAACCATTGAAAGCAACTACACTCAAACTCCAGCAACAAGCCAATAACATTAATACCGAACCTAAGTCACATACCAATAATAATAATAACTCCAAGAATAACAATGATAATCTGGTCATAAATCTATCTAACCTCCAACTAAATGAACACATCCGCAACTTATTAAGAAAATGTTTAAATTTCTCCATCACCCCTCTCAAGATCCCTGTTGAGGACATTCTGTGCAATATTGAATATGGCATCAAGAACCTTCCTGACACCATAAAAGAACAAATCAGACAAGATTGTTCCATCACTCCTAGGAAATCAAAACCCCCCAAAAGCAACATTAGCAAACATGAGTATCTAGCTCTCAAAACCTTGAACTCCAACCCTAATATTGTAGTGTTGAAAGCAGACAAAGAAGGAGCCACCGTTATCATGAACAAAAGTGACTACAAAGAAAAAATGCTAGATCATCTAAACAACAGTGGATGCTACAGAAAACTCAATAAGAACCCATTAAACATGATCTCCAAAAAAGTATGCAACCTAATCAAAACAAGTAATATACAAGACAACAAAAATCTCATAGTTAACAATCCATACACACCTAGAATCTATGGAGCCCCAAAGATTCACAAGGAAGACATCCCTCTCAGACCAATAGTAAACACCATTAATGGGCCCACATACCACCTAGAAAAACACCTAGCCAAAAAACTAAAACCTCTAGTGGGAAACATAGACTCTTTTGTCAAAGACTCAACCCAATTCATTGAAGAAATAAAGAACATCAAACTTGATCAAAATGACATTTTGGTTAGTTTTGATGTCACCTCACTATATACCAGTATCCCCATTAATGATTCCATGGAGGTCATCTGCAAACTGACAGATCCTAACACATCAAGGCTCATAGAAATTTTCCTAAGATCAACCTTTTTCAGATTCATGGAAGATGTTTATGAACAAACATGTAGAGTTGCCATGGGGTCGCCTTTGTCTCCTATTATTGCCAATTTATTCATGGAGGACTTTGAAAACAGAGCCCTCATGACCTCACCCCTAAAACCTAAATTGTGGAAAAGATATGTGGATGACACATTTATCATATGGCCTCATGGAAGAGAAACCCTAGAAACCTTCAAACAACACCTAAACGGTTTATCCCCTTCCATAAAAATCACTATGGAAGTCGAGGTCAACAAAAGCCTCCCCTTCCTTGATATCCTCATCACTAGGAATGATGATGGCTCTATATCCCATCAGGTATATAGAAAAAAGACTCACACCAAACAATATTTACATGCCTCCTCACATCATCACCCAACCCAAAAACTAGGAGTCCTCAACACATTAGCAACTAGAGCCCTCAGAATCTCTGACAAGGAACACCTAGAAAAAGAAAAAGAACACCTTATTAAAGTTTTCCTAAAAAACGGATACAACAAACATCAAGTTGTCAAAGCCATAAATAAAGCAAAGACTTGACCAAATAAAAATAACAATTTTGATAATATAATAGGAAAGGTCAACCTCCCTTACATACTAGGGACTACAGACAAAATCTCCCGCATCCTTAAAAAGAATAGAATTCTAATCACCTTCAAACCCTTTAACACTGTCCATAGTTGCCTTAACCCTGTTAAAGACAAAATTGATCCTAAATGTCACAAGGGTGTCTACTTAATTCCCTGCTCATGCGGCAAGCCCTATGTAGGTGAGACTGGGAGATCCTTTAACACAATAATCCAGGAACACTCAGCTGACATTAAACATAATCGATCCAAATGATCAGCTTTAGTTGAACATTCTGATAAAACTAAGCACCAAATTTGTATAGCAGATACCCACATCTTAGCTAGAAGTGATCACTACTTCATAAGGAAATTCAGAGAAGCCATAGAAATTAGCAAGCACCCTAATAACCTCAATAGAGACAATGGATGGACCATAAGCAAAAACTGGATTCCAATCCTATCATCAAAATTTACCCCTCCCTAACTATAATTCTCCTCTAACTAACCAAGAACAAATAAAAATGATTTAATCCATTACAATAAAAAATAAATTACGACCATAATAAAATATAATTAAAACAAAAAACAAAAAAAACAAAACAAAACAAAACAACAAAACAAAACAACAACAACAACAACAACAACAACAACAACAATTTAAAATCTCTGAACTATAAAAATTCCACAACTAGGGTAATATGTATTAGCCTTAAAATAATTGCAACATATAATTAAAATTAATAAAATACAAAGTAAAACAATTACAATAAAACATAAATGAGAGGATATAAATTATTACAACTGTGACCCTAATAAAATAATAATTCAATAATAATTTTAATCCCTAATATCTTAAATATAATTAAAATAACAAAACATAATAGAATAATTAAATTATAATTAAAACAAATAGAATAAGGGAATATGTATTAGCCTTAATAAATAATTGCAAAATATAATTAAAATTAATAAAATACAAAGTAAAACAGTTACAATAAAACATAAATGAGAGGATATAAATTAATACAACTATGACCCTAATAAAATAATAATTCAATAATAATTTTAATCCCTAATATCTTAAATAATAATTAAAATAACAAAACATAATAGAATAATTAAATTATAATTAAAACAAATAGAATAATTTAATAGATCCTAATATGTGTCGACGATGCATCTCATACATCTATATATTAAACTGAATAATAAGATCAGTTTTTCAGTAATCTTTCACATCCTGAAGATGAACCACTATTGCTGGTTCGAAATGTCAATCAACAAGAAACCTAATGTGATGAATCCGGAAGATGATCAACACAAAAATATAATTCAAACAATTTTATTGGGAAATTTTTTTTGCAAGATCGTTTCCAATTTTGGGCCATCCCCACAAGTTTTTGGCCATCAAAGTTGCGGCCTTGGTAGACAATGCCATTTTTTATTGGCAAACTAATATAAATTTTTATGTGGTTTATATTCAAATTTGGTGGCTATGGTTGGATATTCAATTCCTCTTCATTAATTTTTTAGTTGGTTTCCCTTTGAAGTCATCATTCCAGAGAGGTTCCATTATATAATTTGGACTTGTCTACGGAGCTCCCATTATAAAGTTGGGACTAATTACTAAAGAAGTTAGGGATTAAATTTGATAGTAATTGTTTAATGTATTATTTTTTAATAATGGAAATGCCCAATATAGAGTACATGTGTAGGTGTAATGTAAGTATGTAAACAATTTTAAATATCAACTTAATTAAAAAATAGAAAACAATTAAAAGTGATATCGGGGATGACTATAAAAATTTAAATGTTGGGTTAATTAATAATAAAAATTAATTTGTTATATTTTGATTTTTCTATTAACTTGTGAATAGGATTTTTTACAATACCATGGCTTATCAATACCACATGCCCAAAAACCATAACTTATTTCACAACCAAAATATTTTATAATAATATCACAAGATTCTTAACCATGGATATTCATCCCCACATTAACATGGATATCATTAACCTCTAAAAACTAGGCTTTGTTTCAATACCATGGGCCAATATCATGGCTTATCAATACCACATATAAAAAAAAATAACTTATTTCACAATCAAAATATTTTAAAACAATATGAAAATTTTATTAAATTCACCCCCACTTTACTATGGATATTATTAACTTGTAAATAGAATTTGTTACAATACCATGAGCCAATGCCATCTCTTATCAATACCACATGCCCAAAAAACACAACTTATTTCACAATCAAAATATTTTATAACAATATGACAAGATTCTTAATCATGGACATTCATCCTCACTTTTCCATTGATATTATTAACTTGTGAATAGGCTTTGTTATAATAGCATGGGGCTAATACCAAGGCTTATCAATGCCACATGCCAAAAAATCATAACTTATTTCACAATCAAAATATATTAATAATATGAAAACATTCTTAACCATGGATATTCACCCCCAGTTTACCATGGATATTATTAACTTGTAAATAGGCTTTGTTACAATATTTTGGGCCAATACCATGGATTATCAATACCACATGCCCAAAAACCATAACATATTTCACAATAAAAATAATTTATCTTAATTTAATTTTATAACATTTTTTAAATTGAAGCTAAAAGGAAAAAGATTATAATTGCTTTTGAGATATATGTAAACTCTTTATCCTCATCGCTACTAAAAATATTCCCCTAGAAATTAAATTAAGTTTTAATTAATAAAATAAAAAATGAGAATACTTTTATATTTAAAGATCTGAAATTTATATAATATAAATAGTGTTAGTAAGCACCAACATAGATCCACCTTAACTAAGCATCCAAGGGATGACAAAAAGAAAAGTGAAGGGGAGGGAGGGAGTGAAGAGGGAGGGAGATAGTGACAAATCTAGAGGGCAGAGAGAGAGAGAGAGAGAGAGATAGAGGGAGAGAGGGAGAGAGAGAGAAGGGAGAGATGGATAGAGGTTGAGGGAGAGAGGAGAGGAGAGAAGAGAGAGATAGGGAGAGAAGGGGAAGAGATAAAGGAGACACATAAATGGAGGGGAGAGAGAGAAGGGAAGATAACTGGAGATAGTGATAGAGTTGGAGAGAGAGAGAGAGATTTGGAAGGAAGAGAGAGAAGGAGAGAGATATAGAGTTGGATGGAGAGAGAGAGAGTGAAGGAAGAAGAAATACATAAGGGGAGAAAGGTGGAGAGTGGGAGGGAAGAGAGAGAGGGGGGGGGAGAGAGAGAGATAGATATGGAGAGAGTGTGTGCATGAATGGGGGTGAAATAGAGAGAGTGAATAAGAAAGAGACACATAAATACAAAAATAGATATTATATAGTATTATATAACCTGCCTAGAGCCATCTTAACCCCGGAACTATCAAGCACTAAGAGGGATCAAATGTCTCAAGGTGCACACCTTTCCTCAATCTTTTCACTAAAAAAAGAGGTTTTCACCTTAAGAGATTGGATCCCTCTCGTCGCTTGATAGACCCAGGGTTAAGATGGATTTAGGCCAGTTATATTTATTTGAAGTTTTTATGAGGAGAATCATACTTAGATATTTTGTATAATTTTAGCATAATTGCATGTATTTGACGTATGGTTTTGTATAAATTATAAATATGTATTTTTCATGAAATTTATTTTTGCATATTAATACCAAAGCTTGGAGTGTTTAACATAGGGTTTAAGGGGTGGCACAATGTTCTTGTAGGTTTCAAGGTAATGTCTTGAAACCTTAACAGCCTTTCATACAACATAGAAAACATTGTGCCTACCAAGTTTCAAACCCCATATTCACATTCAACAAGTTGTGTGTGCACCTAGGGGTTCACGTGCCTATTAAGAGGAATCCCAACCATCATAGAGCCATCATGGAAGCCAAACATTGACATATAGTACCAAGAAGAAAAATAATGATCATCATTTTTATGAAATCAAACCATCTTTAGCAACTAAGAAAATATTCTTGTGGTTGCATGTATTCCTACGTAAATTATGTCTAATAACTTAGGTGGTGGGAAATGCCATAAAAAAAAATTCCAATAAGAAAAAGACATTGTTTTTGTATTAATATTAATGCAAAGATGTAATTTACATCATCTAACATATGCTAAATTTTCTTTACCTAAATGATATGATATTATAATATGTTCAACATCTAATGTTCGAGCAATATCAAAATCCCCATATGATTCAAAATAATTTCATAAGAGTATCGTACTACTATGTTCATAATGTATGTTCAAATTAGATATGATCCAGGAGGATCTCCAGACACCAGTAGCATGGAAAAGGCTTAAAATTCAAAGTGGCAGAAAGGCGATTAACTTGACATCATATCGAAGTGCTCGTCACCCTGATTCCAACGGTATGGAACACTCCAATCCGAATTCAGATGAAGGAGATAGAAGCAGTCAAATTTGGGTTGACTTTTGATGACTAGGCAGGATCAATGAAGGCATAATTTGAACTTTTTCGGCGGATGGAATCCGGCCAACTCTAGCCATATTCCAGGAAAAATCGTTGCATGTTTAAACAGTCAAAAACCAATTCCTAAAAATGCACATTTTTGTTGTTATTAACAAAAATAAAAATAAAAATAAAGGGGTGGTAGGCCACCAACCCCGTCACCCCAACTCACAACCGAATTAATATAAAAATGGTGGAGGGGCGGGCCACGACCCTTGACCCCTCCCATGGAACCACAACCCAAAAACGAGGTGGGTGGCCATGACCCCGCCACCCCACAACTCACGAGTTTTCACCATATACAAATGGGTAACGGGTGGTGGGCCAACCCTTGAGGCTCGGACCCAACCATGCCCAAAATGGAAATGCAACAACATGACAATGGGGGTACAGTGCGCGGGTCGCCCAAGGCGGGCCCGACCCAACCAAATTTTTCATTATAAATAAATTTTGTTATGCAAAAAGGAGGTGGCAGGGTTTGACTGCGTGACCTCCTCCCTATTAATCAGATCCCCAACCAACGCACCACAACAGAAACCTAGGAAAATTTGTCAGAAATTGTATACTTAAATGCAATTTGTCAGTGTGCCCAGGTAGAGGAGGCAATGCACACAGTTCGAGGTATAATTTTGTAGGACGGCCGAATTTTCACTTTGTCAGAATTTGACAAATTTTATATGGTTTCAGCACTTCTTGACACCACGAACGCAATGGCATTGTCCATTTATCCATCATAGTTCTGCATTTTTCGGCCATTTTTCAGTATGGAGGTATAAAACTCCTTTTTGTAACTGATGCTTGTACTCTTCTTTCTCATGCCACTTAATGAATGAAGGCATCCCCATTGATCAAGCAGGGCTCGGAGACGTAGTCCAAGTCATACGAACTCCGTTATCAAGTCTTGTTGTCCTCTTTCATGCTTTATGTGTTTCTCCTCTTCTCTCATGTGCACATTAAGTTTTCTATGTTAAGCTACAATTTATGCATGTAATTTTTTAGCACATCTATAAGCAAAAGATTTTGGATCAAGTGGTATCAAAGCAAGTCTTTTTTAGATGTGAATTGCATGTTTATATGCTAACAAGAAACAGGCTCCGAAGAGGCGAAGGGAAACTAAAGTCTTTCGATCCCGAAGTGGGGCATGCACATTGAAGGAGAAACATGGTAGATGTAGAGGCTTGTCATGAAGAGGAGCGCAATTTCTGCAAAACCTTCTATATAATGGCAGAGAATGTCGGTCAGTTACTTTCAAGGCTAGAGAAAGCAGAAGAGAGAAATCTAGAAGAACAAGGTTAAGTGCATGGAAATGGTGGATAAGAACCCCCTCCTTCTCCTTCCACGAGTGAAAGTTCTTCTTCCTCTCATCACCATCATCATAGAAATTCAAGGGATGCATCTAAGAAACCTTTCTTTAAATTAGATGTCAAATTTTATCCTCCCATGTTTAATGGTGAAAGTAATGCGGAAAAGTTTAATAACTAGATTAGGCATATCGAAATCTACTGCAGGATTCAACATATCGAAGAGGACAAGGCAAAGATTATGTTGGCCTCTCTTCGGCTGAGTAGCATCGCTCTCGTCTGGTGGGAGAGCAAATTGCAAAGCAGTAAGAGTGTGGGTAATATTATTTCCTCATCGCCTAACTTCGTTTCTGCATTAAAGGAACAATTCTATTCCTTGGGTTACAAACGAAAAGCCTTAATGGATTGGCAATACTTAAGACAAGGCAGAGGTCAAGATGTTCAAAGCTTTACAGAGGAATTTAGAAAACAGGCACTTAATTTGGGCATTGCACTTGACTCACCTGAAGTAGTAACTAAGTATATTGGATCATTACGTAGTTACCTTAGACATTCATTATTATTGTTTGAACCAACTACTATTGACTTCGCCAGTGTAAAGGCAATTCAACTTGAGAATAGGGGCAAAAATGAAAGAGACGATCATTTCAAGAAACCACCTTTCAAACCTCCAAATGGAAAACCCAACGTGAAAGGAAAAGGAAAGGAGAAGAGGACGACATCAACCATGAAAAATGAAGGAGAAATGCCTTATTGCACTCACTGCAAAAAGGAAGGTCATGACAACGATCATTGTTGGAAACAGTACCCAGAAAAGAGACCAAAGAAGTATGGAGGAAAAGCAAACAAAATATAGTGGCAACTGTGTAGCAAGACCTTGGATCCGATTCGAGAGATGAAGCATTGATCACAGCAGCAGGAACAAAAGGTACTCTTTCACCTCATGTTAATTCTAAATCACATGAAGGTACTAGTTCAATAGATGAGTCTCTTCCTAATGAACGAAAGAGAATTGAGCTATTTCGTATTAGAGTTATCATAAATCATACAAAAGTGGAAACTCTATTTGATACCGGATCCCAAGCAAACTTAATTTCAGAGTCCTTGGTAAAGAAGCTAGGCCTGGAAACCAAACCACATCCAAAACCTTACCCACTTGGATGGATACATGATAAAGCAAAACTAAATGCAACTAAGCAGTGGAAGGTTAAATTTGTGATCGCTTCTAAGTTAGTGGATGAGGTAAAACTTGATGTGATACCATTGAATATCTATGGCATGGTGTTAGGGAGTCCATATATATATGATATAAAGGCAATCTTCTTCCGTCATGAAAACAAATACCAAATCACAAAAGATGGGGTTGAATATATTATAAGGACTCGTCAAACTAAAATCAATTCCAGCCTTGTAAGTGTAGGACAAATGAAGAGGTTGGTGAATTCCAGTAAGGTTTGCATGCTTATGGTTGATAGGATTATTATGACTCAGAATACTTTTAGTACCCTTCTATTTAGATTCACTGACTTAGCTCCTATGTGTGGTTCTATTCCATTTTCATAGGTTCTTTGGTGCACTTACACATTCTCTCAAGTCTTCTCTATTGTTCTCTCACAGTCTCTCTCTCTTGATTTGGTCCCTTCTTATATGCCTTCTCTCCTACTATTCGTTGTTTCCCTCATTTTTTTCCCTCTTCATCTTATTACCCCCACGATTTTTGCCTCGCATGAGAATTTGGATCCACCATTGGGCTTTATGGCCAACCAAAAATATCCATAATGGTATGTAACACACACCCTGGAGCAGTTTGGTACCACCTCCCCCATTCTTCTAGAAAGTAGTTCGGGTAGTTCAACTGCCACATCAAAGGTCTAGTCAATTAATTCAGGTAGAGAGGAAACTTCCCAAATCCTCTTTGCAACTTTCCTTCAACGAAGCTTCCCTCCCAAACATCAAACTCTGTATCAGTTTCCCTCTTCTCCAGTTTTAACAATATATACTAAATAAAAAAATATTTACATTAAATAAAATCTAGCAAAATATCCATATTGATAATTTAACATTGTTGAATTTAAGCTTTTGTGATCCATATCAATATTTTGAGAAGATTTTTCGGTGGAAATCACATTATAATACTTTTCTTGATGTGTTTCGAACCAATGAGTGTGGTTCATCATCAAGACAAGTTGAAGAATCAGATCGTGGCTGCATGTTAAATAGGGAGAGCAGATCTTCCGACAGCTTAGTAACATTTTACAAAATATAAAAACTAAAAAATATTACACCTTCTAAATAAAACTTTTTAAATTTATTTAAAAAAATAAATATTACTTAATATTAAAAATTTCATAGATAAATGTTTTAAAATAGAAGTTCACCTATATTATTTTATTTTAACTTTATCATTCCAACCTAAGCAGCCTATTTAACAGACAACCAAATAGAAACGAAATAATCAAAACCAAAGCATAATGTTAATCTTATCAGTCCCTGCCATCTGGCAATGGCATGGGACTATAGTAATCAATTTGATGCATTTGAAATGAGTTAGTCTTCATGTTTGCAAAGTTTTTTTCTTCATGTTTCATTATTTTGGGGTTAATCCCTTCTCATTCAACTTCATCGTCTTATTTGGTCTCTTCCCGAGGCGGAAGAGGCTAGACTATATAATATTTTGGCTTTAGGCAGTTCATTTTTTAGAAATATTTTGCACTCGCGAACTAATGTTAACATTAGTTTGAGCTTATTATTGTTATGTATTATTAAGGTTTATTTGTTATGCTTGTAGGTAGTTTCATGGAGCCCCAACGAGATTACAAGTGTATGCATGTAGATCGAGATTACAGGTGTATGCATGCAGATCGGGATTACAGGTGTATGCATGCATATCCAGGTGGCTGCTCTAAGACTCTTCATTCTGGGTCATCTAAGACTCAATCAATTGTGAGACTCTTCATTTTGGGCCATCTGAGACCCAATCGACTGATTGATCAATTGATTTATCGACTGATTGACTGACTGGATCTGCATCAAGGTAGGTTGGAGGAAGTAACCATATGGATGTTGCGATTAGCTATTAAGTAAACTGATTCTAGTGAAATTGAAACTATTGTTGTTGGTTAAGGATCTGCGCGAAGGAAACCTGGGACAGTCAAAGGGGGATGGCTATTGAATGACCAAAATGGTAAGAACAAACTTGAACGTGAGTAGTGGAACCAGTTGCATTGGTATAGCAGGGATCGTGGTTTTATTTCCACCACACTAGTACTCTGCAACGAGCGAGTTTCCATACGGTATAACAACATTCGAATTCCAAGCACCATGCCCGATTGGACCTGAAGAGGCTAAAGGGTCGCTTGGACCTTAAGAGACTAAAGGGTCACTAGAAAGCCTAGCTTTGGCATCTGTCATAACTTGACTTGCCCCGCCGCAATCCCTTTAGGCAAAGGAGAGCTTCTCTAAGAGGGATTTGAAAAGAGAAGGACGAGGTGGCTAATGAGCCCTAAAAGCCTGGTTGAAAAAGTAACCCTAAAGAGGAGCCTGGTTGAAATAGTCACATTTCAAATAAAGAGCCCTGGTGAAAGCCATGGTTTCAAGAGGAGCCTAATGAGCTTGGTTACAAAAATGAGGTTACACATACATGTTTGATTTTGTTACTCGATGAGGGAAGGGATGATGGATGATCCCTACTACTTTTCGAACTGCAAAGCAGTAAGCCATGTAAAAAATTTCACCATATTTTCATTCTCTGCAAGAGAAATTCTAGTTTGGGGTTGGTAGCATGCCCTCCTACAATGTTCTCTGCCTACCTACCAACAGTAATAACAAAGTAAGCAGCCAAGGTTGGAGCATAGTAATTTTTCATTATATACATTGGGATGGGAAGCAGACAGACAAAGCGAGCAAGATTTTCTTATCTATGTGAGCAACGACGGGCGAACGAACAAAAAGCGGAGCAACAGGGGCTTATTATCATAATTGAACAGTGAGGTAATATGACATCTATTTATGAACCTGTGATATCTATGACATTTGTGTTGGTTAAGCTAATTTGATGGAGGTTAACGCAAATCAAATCATGTATACGTGTTCCTTACTAATAATTTATTGTGAACACATTTCATCCGATTCATTGTTATGCATGCAGAGTCGTGATAGCTGTGATACGTGTAAGTTACTGTTGTTTATATAATATGGTTGCTATCAATAAATTTCTATTGTCTAAAAATCAATTAGTAGTGACCTGAGTGCTTCCACTTTTTCTTTTCCTTCGGCTCGACTTCGTTGGTGTATATCAAGTAAGTAAAAGCGTTACTGATTAAACTCTATATACATGATTTCCCTAGGACATTTTTTGACCAACCACTCTATTTCTTTTGATTTCACGCTCAGATACGTGTATACTGCTTGCCAAACATTACTTCTTCATTCACTATAGATAAGCCCAAAACCTACCTAGCCATTTAGCCTCAGACATGAAAAGACAGAATGATTGTGTAGGTTCTTCCAACTATCTCATTTGAACTGAACCTGGTAAGTAAGTTGAATAAGTAAGGTAAGGCTATACACACATGTATTTCAAGCCGCCTTTAGTCAAATATAGTGTGTGCTCCTAACCCTCAACCTGTTCTTTTTGTTCATGGCCAAGACCCCTGATTAGGAGCCACATCGCAGCAGGTCTAGTGGATGGGTTCATTACCTGTCTACTAGGTCTAACTACTATAGATTTAGTTACAATAGCGAGTCCAAGTGGAAACAATTAGAAGAGCCAAGCAAAGTAAGGTAAACCCATTGGAATCATTCATGTTCAACCTGCTCAATGGAAGTATCGCCATAACTATATGAGCAGCATTTTCTCTCTATTTTCTACTTTCCACCATTGCAATAAAGTTAGCTACACCATCACTTAGTTTTCATCTTGTGGGATGTTTACTTTTAGAAAGGCTTGTACCTTATTCTCATGGGTTTTTACTACAGGTTTCTTGTTTCCCATAGAAATTTTCTTGAATAGGCTAAATTTCCTACCCCAAAAAGTTGTTACAACTTTTAACCGGATACCAAATTGTACCTGTGATCTGTGATTCTTCCTTTTTAATGTAACCTTAATTAGAGATGTCTTTCCTTCTTCACAAGGGAAGTATTTAGATATAGATCTCAGTGTCTATATGTCATTTTCGAGCTAAAAGTCTTTAAAAGGAACTCCTTGTACTTCATTAGTGTCTTGTGTTATTGAGGCAAGATGCGCCCTGATTATCTCGTTTGATTGAGGCAACAAGCAGTAGCAAGAGATTTTTCTTCTAATTCTTGTATGAACTTTCTTGCTATCATTATTTCTTGCATAAATGAGCTATAAGTACTCTGTTGCTTACAATATTATAGCTTGTTGAGTGGAATCCGCTCCCTTGCATGCGTTCTCTTCCTTGCGTTGAGTACTTTTTCATTCATCTAATGCATAGTGGACATCAAACTCTAAATTCATAGTTGCCTTAATAATGAAAACTCGAATTCGATAGCAAGAAGTTAGAGCTTGCTTTCTTTCATTCCTTATTATACTATGT
The DNA here is from genome assembly GCA_000404065.3 of Pinus taeda. Classification (NCBI taxonomy): domain Eukaryota; kingdom Viridiplantae; phylum Streptophyta; class Pinopsida; order Pinales; family Pinaceae; genus Pinus; species Pinus taeda. The sequence continues at coordinate 234,508 of APFE031026281.1, forward strand.
TTCCGTGTTTACTGATGGATGGAATTCATACTCGAAATAAGGTTCAAATTCTAGCTTTCATTAATACTTGATTTAAGGTAATACTGCTTGATTGAATTAACGAATCATGTTTGCTTTATATTGCATTTCTCATAATTGCTCTGGCATTTCTGCCTCCTCTAAATTGCAAGCTTGACATATTTTTTCCTCTAACTCTTCCCTTTGTTTTCTACTTTGCATCTTTGCACTAAAGTTAGCTACACCATCACTTGGTTTTTCTTCTATCGGATGTTTTCTTTTAGAAAGGCTTGTACCTTATTCTCATGGGTTTTTACAACAGTTTGCTTGTTTCACATAGAAATTTTCTTGAATAGGCTAAATTTCCTCCCGCAAAAATCCTTCAAAAAGTTCTTGAAACCCTTCACATGAAGTCAGTTTGTACCTCACTCTCATGTTTTGCTTTATATTGTGTGTCTTAGAACTGCTCTCTTATTTCTGCCTCCTCTGAATTGCAAACTTGACATATTTTGTCATTGACCCTTGTATTAAGTTGTTACTTTCGTAGCATCTTAGATGGATTGTGTATATAGAAAGGAAGGCTAAATTTCCTCCCACAAAAATCCTTCAAAAAGTTGTCAAAACCCTTCACATGATGCCAGTTTGTACCTCACTCTCATGTTTTCCTTTATATTGCATGTCTCAAAACTGCGCTCTTATTTATGCCTCCTCTGAACGACAAACTTGACATATTTTGTCATTGCCCCTTGTATTAAGTTGCTACTTTCGTAGCATCTTAGATGGATTGTGTATACAAAAATGAAAACCTAATACATCGCAACGCCACATGCAGCTTGATTTGTGCACTACATTTCCTTTTGGAATAGACCATTCAAGGTTATTGCAGTGAATTTTCATTCTCAAAAGTAGAATTTAACGAGGAGAAGGAAATATAGGGATAACTAAGGTCTATGTTGATTCTATCGAGCTATTCCCATTACTGTAAATTCTAGGAAAATGCTTAGCTAATGGTTTTGACATTTTGTTCACTCCTTGAATAGTCTCTGGTTGCAGGCTTCATCTCTCTTTCTTTCTTGAAAATGCATCTTATATCTATTCATGAAATAATGAACATTACATCAAGAATTATGCATCTTTCTTTATAAGGGAGTTCTTTGGTTATTATGTTGAATTCTCCAGCACAGGATTCCTCAGAAATATATTGTTAGAATAACTTTGAAAAATAAAACATCTCTATTAGAATAACTTTGAAAAATAAAACATCTCAAAAAATGTTCTTTCCATGCCAAAATATTATTATAAATTTGAGCTAATTCACTTTCTGATACACATTAAAATAGTTATGTTATCGTATCAAACATAACCCTTTAACAAATTTCCACACTTAGTTCTCATAAGTTATAACTTTAAAGCAAAATCTAGCTTGATAACAATAGCACCTACTAACAAGATCTTTAGAATGACTTTGAAAAATAAAACATCTCAAAAAAATGTTCTTTCTGTCCCAAAATATTATTATAAATTTTGCTTTCTAGAAGCCCAAAAAAACAAAAAAGAATATTGTATAGATCTGTATATCGATATAAATAGAAGTCCACCTATATTATTTTATTTTAACTTTATCATTCCCACCTAAGCAACCTACTTAACATACAACCAAATAGAAACGAAATAATCAAAACCAAAGCATAATGTTAATCTTATTATATAGTAAAATACACAAATGAAAGACGAAGTCATATTAAATACGCTACATCACAAAATAAACAAATTATGTCACAAAATAAAACAATATGATCGCGAAGATAATATTAAGTATGTGCAAGTATAAACTCACCATGCAACGTATTGGTTGAGAATATTTTTGCATGGGAGTCTTGACTTTATGCATATTTATAATGGTTTTTAGTTTTAGTGTCCGTTTAATTGATTATATTATTTCCTTTATTTTTTATTTTAACTTTAACTTCAACTACGTTAAACTAGTTAGTGATGGTTACATCATTATACCATTTATTATTATTATTATATTATTATTTAAAAACTATTATTTATAATATATATATTTTTATATTTTTTATTTAAAAATAAAATAAAATTAAATTAAATTAAAATTTATATATATAAATATATATATATTTTAAATATATTTATTTTTTCCACTTAATATTAATAATCATCCACACCGTGATCATTACAACTCAAAAATGTATTATAATATTCCTTTAGAAAGAGACGGTCCATTTATACAACCTTTATTAAAGACAAATTATGAGGTTTATACAACCCTTATTAAAGACAAATTCTGAGGACCAACAATATTACATAAATATTCAAGTGGATATCAAATGACCCAAAAACTAATATAAAGGAATATAAATAAATTCCAACAACCTATAAAAAAAATATTCGATTGGGAAGACTTTATTTTTTTATAGGTAATATTTTTATTCGTTACATTTTAACATTACACTCATTTATGAAAAAAATCGATTGGGGAAGACTTTATTTTCATATAAGTAATAATTTATATTACCGTTACGTTTTAACATTAACTCCATTATCATTTATTCAAAATCTGTGGGGTAAAATAAATTTTATATTAATAATAAAATAATAATAATAAATTAGAAGAGGTGCTATTGTAAATATATGGATGGGCGGTGACCAACTCCATACACATGGTGTTTGTACAATATGGAGTTTCATGCAACTAAATTATAGGGTGTAATGACAAGTGGTGGTTGGGTTGAGCTCATGCTTTATCATGTTTGTATTTATATGGTAGTTTTTTAGAATCTTCACTCGGATATTTTACAGTTTTTATTTTTGCTTTGTCGACATTTGAGTCTAGACCCAGACTCATCACCAGGACTTGATTTACCAAGGAGAGAGATAGTAGAGATAAATAGGGTTAGGGTTGAGATGTCAAGTATGTGAGCCGAAAACGAGATAGTAGAGATAAATAGGGTTAGGGTTGAGATGTCAAGTATGTGAGCCGAAAACCTACTGATTTGAATTAACTAGATTTATTTATTATTTTATTTTTTATTTATTTATTTATTTTTATTTTTTATTATTATTATTATTATTATTATTATTATTATTATTGTTTGTTTTATTTATTTTTATTTATTTATTTTATTTTATTTATTATTTTTTTTTGTCCATTATATTGTAGCTTCAAAATCTTGGTTATGAAGGAGGGAATAGATGTGTAGCTGGGGAAACATCCGTTTAAAAAGAATGAAATTTATAAAGATTCGGAATTATTTCTCTTATGTTAAGTAATTTTTCTAGTCTCTGTGGAAGTTTAACTATCAAGGAGGGACGTGGGAGGTGATTTGTCTATATTAGATAACTTTGGCAACTTTTGGCTTAGGTTAGACAGCTTCGCAGTGACGAACAAAGAATCTGCTAGCCATAATTGACATCTTACTCCTCTCAAGTTTATCCTTCTCAAGCCTTGGTCATTTGGCATACTTTTCGATTTTGAGCCAAAAAAACTCTTTCCTTCCCTTTTTCATTTATGTTGAGTTTGTGATTTTTCAGTTGGTTCCTCAGTCATTTTTTTTAATATGAATCTACAGTTTGTTTGCTCCTTCAATCATGAATTCAATTCTTAGGGCCCGATCTTCTTTGGTTATAACCACCTAATCCTTGAGTTTGCAAGCTATGGCCTCTCTTCCTATCTCCCTCCACTGCCTTATGTGGTGTTCTCTGTGAGGGTGTCTATTGTTTTTATCTTTCTTATTTCAGGTGGTATTTTCCCTCCCTCCTTTGTAACATGAGGCTTACTCAATCTCTCCCTACTACAATCTCCCTTCATTTTGCGCTCCCTCCCTTGGTCAAGTCTACGTCGATGCCTAGGCTTTGTCATTCCTCTAGTCTAAGCGGTTGTAGGGGGACATAACTTACCTCTTTACCAAGAGTTCAAGCTATTATTCGATGTTTCGCTGATACTTTTACCACAATGATTCCCTTAGAAATTCATAGAGAAATACACTAGGCTAAGGATGAAGCAATGGTGGAATGGAGGTTCATTTCTAATGCAAACATATAAGAAGAAGTTCACAATTTATTCCCGAGAATGATAACACTCATACCCAACAAACCCACTATATGTAAACAATAGATATTTATTGGCAAATGAAAACTATCATGGGGAAGTTATGATCGAGGGGTCTGAAGCTCAATAAGAAATTATTATTTTTATTAATGAAGTTAAGAGACAACTTAAAAAATTGGATGACAAGATTACAACATTGGTCAAGAAGTTAACTAACTTGGAATTTTCAAATTTTGAATAGGATACTGAAGTCGTGCCATCGTTTAGGTGGACCCTAATCTATTTACATAATAGGTAAATCTTTTATGGTTTTGTCTTCTATTTTAGAATCAGTGAGGTCATTGGTAGTTTGCGACATAGGCATTGGTTTTCTTGTTATAACTCAAACGTTATCAAATTCTTTATCATTTTTAAACAATGGATATCATTTTCTATGTTGGTATGGGCAAAAGCAAATGTATTTTTCTCTTACGGGTATGGTTTCCCAAGTGGTAAGTCAACCTCAATTAAAATAATTATATTTGTTTTATTAATTAATAGAGGTATTACTTAACTTTACAAAAAATAAAATGAAATGCAATGTATCATTAAAATAATTTAATAAAAAAGTATATTTATTTTAAATATGAAACTCAAACATGTCCCTAGGATGTAGCTTAGTTGGTGATCACCATGAAAATGAAGTCTTGTGAGCAAGAGATTGAAGGTGAAATTCACCTGAAAATAACCCAATATATGGAGAGGAGGATAAGTCGTAGGTCCCAGAAGTTATAGTGGTAGCAGCCAGAATCGACCCAGTGTCATGCAAGTATGAGACTGACCCAATTGTCAACTTCTCTCGATACCCAAAAAAAAATGTGAACCTCAAACATATAATATTTATTTAAAAGATAAAATAAACATAAAATACATTAATGGAAATGCCTTAATATATTAATTTATTAATATAGATCACAATTTATACTACTAGAATATTTTTTAAATTAATATAGATCATAATTTATA
>APFE031026281.1:267455-382579 GCA_000404065.3 Pinus taeda
GATATGTCCTTCCATATTGAGAGTTTGAGGAGTGGTAATTCTAGCCAATGCTTTACAAGATATTGTCTGATTCATTTAGTCTTTCTCTGGGGTTGGGTCCTAGTGTATATCCTCTTCTTTTTATGTTTCTTGATCCTTTTCTTCCTCCCCTTCATACTCTATGTAAAATAATTTCTTCTCAGCACACTTATGACCCTTAGTGCATTTGCTATCACAATTGTAACAAAGCCATTTTTCTCTTTTTCTTCCAATTTTTGTGGTGTAAACCTTGTAGGTTGTGGAAGGCTAGGAGAAGAAACACTTCCATAATTATAGTCGTGAGTGGTGGGATTCCTTGTTTCCATAATTTTGCTTTCAATTTTTCTTACCCACCTGAATGCCTTCTCCAATTAATCAGGTTCCCAAAGACAAACCTCATCTTGAATGTTATCATTTAAAGTACCTATGAAGACATCAATCCTTTGCTTCTATGGAATATTATTTACCCTTATATTCAGTTTTTAAAAGTCCTCAATGTGCTCTACAGTTGAACACTTTTGTTTGATATTTATCAATTGGCTAAAGAAGGTGTTTCTCTTTGTATCCTCATAATGTGCTATCATTTCCTCTATGAAAATTGGCCACGTAACAAGTGGTTTACAAGAACAAAGCCCTTTATACCATAAAAATTGATCTGGTTCTAAATATGAATATGCAATGCGTACCTTTTATAACAATTGCACCTCATGTAGATCAAAATATCGCTCCATCTGTAGTATCTAATTTACCGGATCCTTGCCATCAAACTTCCTCATATCGCCTTTTCTTGATTTTAGGAGCTCAATCTTGAAATGACTATAACTCTATAATTTCGGCTCTTCTAGTTCTGAAATTGCAAATTGCAGTAGCCCTCTGTGTCCTCTTTCCAATGCCACTAGTCTGATCAAAATTGGATTCTCCAAGAAAGAGTTATGCACAAGCTCCCAAGATGACCTGATTATATACCTTTTCAGAAAAGTGAATTTGTATGAAGTTCCACGTGTGACTGTTTTGACCTTTGGTTCTGAAAACTATACATAGGAAACTACAGTCCGTCCTATTTCTGTAATTTCTTACGAAATTTCAATATGATGCTCAGAGAGATAGCTATGACGATTTTCCTAAGGTGACCCGTTTGGAATGTAATTCAGGGATTTGCAAACTCCGTAACTTCCTCAGAGTATATCTCCGAGACTATAGCGAGATAAGATCTGAAATTCGGACCCTGGGTTTAGTGTAATTTCGTCTCAAAAGGGTTTTTTTTAGCTTCTGAAACTGCGTAGCAAAAAAGTTATAGAGAAAATTCCACGATGACCTGTCCAGAGCAGCGAAACCCTAGAATCCAAAGCTCTGATACCAAATGTTATGAAACTAGCTCACAAAAAGATAGATGAACACCTTAGAAATAAGCCTCTTCAAGGGTGCAACCTCCTTTACATTACACAAATGAATAATTCTTGGATGATACAAATGACAAGACCTCCTTTCTATATATAGGATTCTAAGGGGTCATAATATAATCAGAGCCGACATAAGAATAATAATGTAAGGGAATAATAATAACAATAGTGGGCTTCTATGGGGCACAATAATAACAATATGGGAACTACATGGGTACAATAATATAATAAGGGGGTTGCACTAATAATAATAAGGGGTTACACTAGTAGTATAGGGGCCTAACAGTATGATCTATGAAAATAAGAGAAGCTTAAAAGAAGGAATCCTAGTTTAAAGAGTCATCTTTGAAGATATTATAAGAACATCTTGAAAGAAGCAAGAATATCATGACATCTTGAAGAATCCTTTGTAGTAGACTTTTTGTGATCTTGGAGGACTAAGGTATGTAGTCCTTGAGGTACGTATAATTATTTTTATTTATACAAGGTCTAACTCAAATTGGATTAGGGTTTTGAGATCTCATTTTTGTTTCTAGGTTTTATAGCTATCATATTGTTAGAGGTTGTTGGAATATAAAGTTCTTGTAATCCCTAATTGGTAATCCTAGTATAAAGAGAAACTATAACCTTATTCTAGTTTTTTCCCTCGTGGGAACCCTAACTTTTAGTCTCTAGGGTTTGTAGGTAGTCTAGGGAGAAATGGAAAACCCTAGTGAGGGTAGAATTGGTTTTGATATTCAAACCCTAGATTTGTTGTTTCAAAAGGTAACATCTTGAGACTTAGGAAACCCTTGAAATTCTCCCTCTCAAACGATTCCATGAAATCCCTAAATTGTCAAAATCATAATCACGCTCTTGTACTTATATACTTTTGGTGGTACTTGTCAGTGAATGTTGTTGGTACAGAAAGATATGTTGATCTTATGAAGAACATGATTAATAAAGAGAATGTTAACTTGGTAATCAAGTTGTATTATTGGGAAATATAATAAAATAAGACTAATATGAAGATGGATCATGAGGATGTTGATGTTGAAGAATACTGTTATGGTGAGAGGCAACCCTTCAAGAGGGAGCCCTTCCAGATTTGTAGAAAAAGAAATTCAAGGTAAGTTTTCAGATTTGTAGCAGGTCTCCATCATATAAAAAGGTACAATCATTTTGTCTTAAAATAACTCTCTCATATCGAAGGTTTTGTTATAGAATCATAAATATCCTTATATTGATAATAGAATTGTCTTACGAATTAATCACATTTTTGAAATTTGGTCGACGTTTCGAACCAACTAATGTGGTTCATCCTTAGGACAAATGTGAAAAAACCAGTCTTCTCAAAATTTTAAATAGCAAAGCAGCATCCATGTCCGAAATTAGCCGTTAGGAAGTAGCAGTTATAAACTAGCCGTTAATAGTTAGCTATTAGGAAGGTTGTTGACAAATTAATTTGTCAACAACCTTCCCTAATAGCTAGCTATTAACGGCTAGTTTATAACTGCTACCTCCTAACGGCTAATTTCGGACATGGATGCTGCTATGCTATTTAAACTTTTGAGAAGACTTGTTTTTTCAACTTTGTACTGAGGATGAACCACATTAGTTGGTTCAAAACGTCGAGCAAATTTCAAAAATGTGATTAATCCGTAAGACAAATCTATTATCAATATGGATCACAAAATTCTAAGATCTAATATCCTTATATTGTTAAGGTGTTTAATCTCTAGATTAAATCAACTCTCGCTATTTATTAACTTTGGTAAAACCCTAGCCTTTATATTTTTAAGTTTTTTTGATGATATCTAGGGCATACGATAAAACTCTAACCTTTTTTTAGGGTTTGGTGATATTATATAGGGTTTATAGCAAAACCCTTGTAAAAGTTGATAAAATATCATAAGGCATGAACAATGAAATCCTAGGTATAAATGCTTCCAACTTGGTTTAAATCCTAACATGGTTTAGTGTTGGATATCTAAGGTTTGTGACAAAACCCTATCAAAGGTTGTAAGAGTCTAGGGCATGAAAGTGTAACCCTAGTTGATTACCTTCGTTATGATTGTAACCTTGACTAGCTTTAGGTTTTGAATATCTAAAGTTTAATTTCTTCTTCAAAGGTTTGTTAACCCTAGATGCTCTTCTTGTGATAACATGATAACCTTGGATTGATAAAGTTAATTTCATGCTCCTGTGCATATATATTTGTATGCTTGATTGTACTTGTTGTTGACATTTACAAGAATATAGTTTGCAAAAGGTTCTAAAGAGGTATGCCTAACTCATACTTTATGATGACCTTATGATGATAATGAGCATGATGGAAAGAGGAAGCCATAAGAATTTGTTGCAATATGAATATAAAGAATGATGTTTTAAAAGGTTGAAGTTCTCCAAGAGCCTATGTAGCTGGAAGAATAAAGTTGTTGAAAATGGAATTATTCCCCTAGTTGAGAGGGAACTTGAATGAAGGAAAATGTATATTGTCCATAGATGATAATGAAGACATGATGGGCCAAGACTAACAACCATACATATGGTGAATATGATAAAGAAATAATGAGATCATAGAATGGCTAAAGCATAACAGAAGGTTATTCATGTTTGATGACTTGTGAAGAAGACTTGGTTGTGTTGAGGTTGAGTTTGGAGTTGCTTGAGAAGTTGGAAAAGGAAACTTTTTTCGAGATTTGTTTGCATATTGTGATAACCTAAAAAGAATCAAAATGGTTGAGGACCCTGGATTTTATGTTAGCATATTAATAATAAGACCAATATATTGGAAGTTTGACATTGGTTGGGGTCGTGGAGCTACAATATGTTATAATGAATGAACAAGTAGTTGATGTGTTGATCTCTCCCTAAGAAGTTTGAATATTTGATAAGCATGCTTGGATTGGTGATATCTCTGATTTAGAGGGAGAGAGGAGTACCTTATACTGTGTGCCTTTATGATGGTACTTGAGAGGACATCTTGGCTTAGTTGGTATTGAGATCTTAGTTATAGTTTGGCCTTCATGATGTTTAGGTCCCAATGTGGGAGGGTATTTTGGTCATAATGGAGCTCCATTTTATTATGTTTGACCTTGAAGATACCTAGATCCCTATCAAGGTTGGTGTCTTGACATGGAGCCTAGATGGTATTAATATATATATATATATAATATATATATATATATATATATATATCCATTTGGATCAATATCAAGGTTATAGCCTAATGGTACCTATAGTGGAAATTTGCCTTGTTGACACCTTAGCCACTATTGAGTTAGATCCTTGAATTTGCGTCTTGGAAATGACACTTTGATCCTTGAATTTATGTCTTAGTGATGACATGTATATCCTTGAAATATTGTTGTACTCTTCTTGTAACATTCCAAATTTTGGTCAACCTTGTACTGGTTGAACAATTATGAATACCTCCCTAGTTAAGAGGGAGTGTTGAAAAATGTAACTAGTATCGATCTTCATAAGTGGTGTCTAGCTAATGACATGATGTAATTCTTATGTATTTATCAAAAGAAAGAAAAATAAAATTATTGTAAAGATAAAAAGAAAAGTATTTTTATAAGCATGGGTTTCATGCTCATTTGATTATGTTTCTAGGTCAAAGCACCCATTGAGTGCTTTTAGGGTTGTGTCATGTGTCATAGTCCTTGTCATCATGTAATAGACGCTCATTAGGATTTTGGTATCAAAGAAGAAAAATAATTTTGATGTAATTTGGTCATGTAAACCTCCTCCACGAAGTCAGCTCAAGAGTTGTCAAGTCAAACTCATAAAGGAGCTTCAACCACTATATACAAGCAATAAGTTTGACTATTATGATATCCAATTCAAGAAGATTCTAATCTGTAATCTTAAGCAAAGAAAGAAGTGTGAAGGTATCTAAAAATGAAGTTCTTACCATTGCAAGAAGGAAGAAGAAAGGACCTACAATTTCCTCTTTTTTGTCACAAGTGCAAAGAAACTTGAGGTAGAAGTGCAAAGGTGTAGGTCAAATTGCAGGAATTGCCAAGACCCTTATTGACTTGTTTTTGGAAGGCTGACTTGTGTTGAATTTTGGATAATTTTGCTAGAGGTTGACTGGATGGATTGGAGGAAGTATTTGTCTTAATCAAAAGGTCTTTGTTGTCTCATTTTATTTGGTTCTAAAAGAAGAGAAGAGAATTTTTGGGTTTTCCCCTAGCTGAGAGCCTATGTCATGTCTCCTTGTTGATTTGATCTTCATGCATTTATGTTTTGGTAGTTTCTTAATGATAAGAAGACAAAATAAGTTAAGAAGAATACTAAGAAATCACAAGTAATTATCAAGATAAGAAAATATTTCTGCCTTTATGATTTTCTAACACCTTCCAAGATGAAAACAAATGGCCTATCCATTGAGTTTGTAGCATTGACACTCTCTACAAAGTAAAAGATATCACGATGGAGTCATATATGAATTTATTTAATCATCTGATATTTTCTCTATTGAGTTGTTCCTTCACATTGACTAGAACACCTTCACAATAGTTGAATACTGTAGGCTCCAAGCACTTTGAGGCATGTTGCATATGGGTCCTGGTAGCTACATGTAAAGCAACACTTCCAGCCAACCAAGTGATAGTGAAAAGTATTTTCCTGAGAGGAAGCCATACAACATCCTTTATCTTAATTTTCCCATCCTTGTTTATTTTAGCACGGGGTTGACAATGAACGACAATGTAATCCTTCATTGTCTCCCCACCTCTCTTGAATCCAAATAGTAAATGGGATCACCTCTTCATGACATCCCTGTCAAGAAGTAGATGTCCTCGATATCTATCGTGATACTGTGTAGTCCAAACCTGAAGTATTATCCTTGTGTGTCTAACCATATGAACAAATACTCCAGTAAGTCTAACTGGGCCCTCATGCTTGGAATCAAGAAAAACTTGAGAAGCCCACAATTTCTCAAAGCCTAAACCATTGTTGGGTCATTGGTAGAAACCATGTCTTAAGCCTCATGCACTCTTTATCTCCAGGTCAAATCCATTTCTCTCCAGTGAATGTCTAAAAAATAAAATGAAAATACACATAAGATCAGTAATTGGAATTTTTTTGGGAGAAAAATCACTCAAAAATCATTTTTTTGAGAACCCTTTGTGCTTATCTCATTGTCTCTTCTTAAACAGAGCGACCCATCGCACTCACCCCCACTAGTGAGTGCATTATGTCGCCTTTCTCAATGTTAATTTTATTAATCCATTGCACCTCATGATATAGGTGGGGTTTGATGGGTCGAGGGTGACTTTCTAAACTTAAAAACTCAAAAATTTTCCTAAAAAATGCATGAAACAAGAAATGAAAACCATCGAAATGAAGAGAAATGATAATCTCTTACTTGGCATTGACGTACTGAAGATGGTCCACTGGATCGACCGCAAGCAACTGTTAAATATTGAAGGTAAAAAACCACTCAAAGCTCACTCAACTTGGTGAAATAAAAATGGTAAGAAATGAAGTTACATTTTCACTTTTTTATGGTTAAAATTAATTACTATTTTAATATTTTTTAATATTTTGACCTAATTGTTACCATGTATCATGTATTTTTAATCTTTTTGTGGTGTTCTGATCAGGTTAAAAGGTAATTAGAGGATGTGATGCCGATTATAAGTTAAATACGAGTCATTTTGATGAATGAGTACATTTTTATCGCTTTTTCAAGCTCGTTAAACCTACGAAGAAGGAACCCCCTGGAGTCCTCTTTAAGCTCTTTTCATACTCCCAAAACATGAAAAGATTGTTGGCACTTGTCTTTTTGAACTCGTTAAAGAAAATGAAAAGACATCTACCTAGTATAAGTTTAACCCTTTTCCAGACTGGAATAGACTATTTACGAAAACGGAATACTTTAGTCGAACATGACTAAAAGGTTCTCCTAGGTATTGTTTTATGCCTTTTTGGGCCTAAGGGACAAATTTATGAAAATGAACATCTTGGAGTTTTCTTTTTTGCATCTTTTTCAAACTCTCTAAATATGAAAAAGAAGTCAAGTTACGCCTTTCGTGGACTCATAAAACTATTAAACAATGTTGGACTTGTCAAACATGACGAGATCAAACCACTTCTTCTCAGGGTTTATTAAAAATAATCATAAGGATTCATCCAAAGGAAGAATTTATAGATCAAACATATGTTATCCTCCTCAATATTGTTAAAAATAAAGAGGCATTAGCCAGAAATGGTTGGGAAATTGGGAGAACAAGGGATCATTGTTTTGTTCTTGAACATGACACTCTTTCACTTCATCTTTGTGATTGCTTTGGGTTGGGGAATCCGCTTGTCTCTATGTTGATTACACCTTAATGAATTTATTCATCATAGGTCTTTGAGTCAATGTTGCCAACTCCATTCAGTGTCACCAATATGTTCAAGAGAAATTCCACCCTCAATTGACATATGTTAGAATACCTTAAGCCTTACTTCATGTCTGCCTCTCCTGAACTGGATTTAAATCATCACATTTTGTCTCGAATCTTGATACTTGTTTCATGTCGTTGATGGGGGACACAACAAGGCCCTCTTGAGATGGGTCACTTCCTGTTGACATCAGCAAATTGTCCAAGAAGTTGACTTAAAAACTCTCTTCAGTGTCTTGGAACTTGCATACATCAATGGCAAGTTTCCTCACTTTCATTGAAAGTTTTTCATCATTGACCTTCGACCAGAATATTATGTGTGGTGTTCGACTTTAACTCATTTATTCATACCTCATGCATTGCATTGTAGTAACTTGAGGACCATTATCATTATCAGTGGTTCCTCTCACATATGTAATGGCTTACATCATTGGCCGGTAGTCAGATGTTGTCTACCATCTTCAAATCCATCTCATTTATTCGCATGGTTATAATATCAAGTGACGAGGTAGAATACCCCAAATCTAGTTTCATCCATCTAGTTTTCATCTTCAGGATTCATACCAGATCACAAAAGTATGATGACTATGATCATTCAAAAGGTCATCCAAGCATGGGTCCACCATCTGTCATCAATGGATGTGACTTGATTATTGTACATGTAAATTGGCTTATATGATGAGTATGGGTATGCCTACCTCAACAATGATATCATGATGATTATGTATTGTAATAGATGATGGTCTCAACTGACCAACCTCTTGATTTGAACTTGTCACAATGTAAAGCACATTCATTCCTTAGCCACTGCTTCTGACTTTGTACTTTATGGGCAATATGTTATAGGTCATTTTGTCACATCTACTCTCATGGCCTAAAAACCAAATCAATCAAAATCCATGACACCTTGCAATCATCCCTTTGTAAATCCTTAAGCATTATCTCCCCAAAAAGTTTAATTTTTCTAGGTTAATCAACTCAAAAACCTAGTTTTTGGACCTATCACACTTTCTCTTCTATAAACTTGCACTGACCAACACATGTTTCCTTTCTTGCAAGTGTGATGGTTCTAGAATTTCGGGAAAAATAAAAAATAATTTTGAATCTTCTCTTTCTAGGAACTCCTAAGGTGGTTTTAAACATTTACTATTGATTGAGATCCCAAACTCCTACTCTAGAGTTCTTATCTCTTATCCCTATATCTTATCCTCCCTCATATGTGGATCTAAGTCCTAGATTAGTAAAACCAAAACTACCATATTTTCCCTATAACTTCACTGCCTCCCATAGAGTCTGGGTTGGATTTTGGAGACTCTTAGCTATGCCTTGATGTTGCTGCTTTTACCTAATGATCCATTACCATCCTTGAGTTATGACTTAAAGCTTACTTTTTGGCTAAGGAAGGACAAGTTTGGTGGGAGACATCTACATGGTCAAGATCTGTAAAAGGGTTGTAATCTTGTCCTACATTTCGTTAATTCAAAATAATTTATTTTCCTATACTTATGTCCATCTTATGCATGTGTATTTCAATGCCTTCTTGACTCATTAACTAGAGATATTAGTCTATGCTATTTGTATCTTGTAGTTCTCGTGCTTTTTATACTTGTTTTGTAGGTTTCATTTATAGAAGTTGGATATGGAGCAAAATTTCACAAGCATGGAGAAGAGCAGAACTTACATTGGACTCCAGGTAGGTATTTCTTGCATGTTATAATTTATCTAAGGAAAACACAAGTCCTTTGTTTCTATTATTTCTAGATCAAACCACTCTAAGATCTAGGGAATTCACTTTTGTCTACATGAGAGAATTTTCTATGAAACAATATCGATCAAAAAGTGCAAGGAATATAACATCATAGATGTAAAGTTGTAATCTTGTATTATATACCAAGACTATGGTTCTATATTATAATGTGTGATTGAATGCTTATGTGTATATGATTTAGTATATTTATGATGTGTTCATAAGTTGCAAGTAATTATGTAAAAGAAAATGGTAATTTGGGATAACATGGAATTGAAAATTAGTTATGCAAATGTTAATGGGAATTTTACATACAATATAATGGTCATAGTTTGAAGACTAGGATATAGAAGAATAAGCGTTATCATTGAATAAACACACATTGAAATGTCATGTGGAAGAATGGAGAAAACATGCCAAAAAATACAAAAAAACTACATAGACAACTTCAACAAGTACGAGGAGTTCAAAGTGTAAACCTACTTAAAGCTTAATATCCCATGGTGTGAAAAATAGGTAATAACACATCTAAGAACCAACTCAAATAAGTTGAGATGTGGAAAAGGAAGATGGGGACAACTATAAAAGGCATGGGAAGAAAGGTTATGCCAAGGGATAGAAACGAGGTTGTGGAAATTGAGCAATACTAAAGTGAATCTAGTGGTTCACTTCATGAAATCCTAGTTCATCAATAAAGATTCTTATAATATCCATTAGATAAATAATAGAATACTATTATGAATATGTTATATGAGATATGTTGAAATGAATAAAATGGTCATGTATATAAATACACATAGGCGTGATAAGGTGGTGATATGTCCTTAGGAAAAGAAGTTACATATCAATCAATATATATATATACACACACACACAAACACTAGTGTAATATGCTCTTAGAGGTATATTACAAAAACTTTCCCTTACATCGTTCAACAAAATCACAAATCATAGGAAAATTGGTTTTTTGCATATTAGACATTGGGAATCAACATTTCAAGAGAATCTAGTGATACATATAATAAGATTAATTGAGAAAATGATATAGGCCAAAAATATGTGGTTGAAATTAGACTCAATGATGCGTCTATCCCTTAATGCAAAGGAAAAGGGCCTCAATATTAATTGAGTAGGCCAAGAATGATGCTCAATCTATTGTAATCTATCGCTTTATTTGCCTAGAAATTGGCACCGAAATGCCCACTTTTTTTATTTAACTTCCCATCTCTAATCAATCAATAAATTCATCTCTCTTTCTCAATCCAAATGTTCTCTATCTATCCAATTTCATGTTATTTATTTATTTGTCACTCCATTTTTTTATCCATTCATTGTTTGTGC
Organism: Pinus taeda; assembly: GCA_000404065.3. NCBI lineage: Eukaryota > Viridiplantae > Streptophyta > Pinopsida > Pinales > Pinaceae > Pinus > Pinus taeda. Next base: position 278,342 of record APFE031026281.1, read on the forward strand.
ATTTATTTATCTACATGCACATGTATCTATCTATTTGTCAATCAATCAACCAATTAATCAATAGGGTAGAGCACCATCCCAAAAGTTGTTTCACTGTTGCAATTCTATATACATTCTATAATGCTTCTTTTTTTTCCCGGAAAAGAAAAATCGTAATTTCCATTATATCATAAAATTACATATTGTAAATGCCCCTGGCATATGCAGTAAGTTGACCGAGGTCAGCATAGAAAAGTTGTAAAAACCTCTTTGAAAATTTACAAAAAAAGTGCACCTTTTAAGATGTGCTGCTAGTAGTTCAAAATTAATATTTACAAACCATGTATATGTGCAATATTAACAAAATAGCGTTGGTCATATTAACAAAATTGCAGTGACTAGGGCTCATCTTCCCTTTGTAAAATTTGATCTATATACGGCCTATGGTAGTACTGATAGACAGGTGCTTGTATGTGTTCTCTTATCAACCATTCACCTCGAGGTTGATTCGTCGCCTCTTTCGATAGCTTGTCTGTGGCTGCATTTTCCCTGTATATATGTGAGCAAGAAACAAAATCAAATTGAGCTTTAAAAATATAACCCATCATCCATGATTGTTCTGAGTGAGATAGCATGGCATGTAGTTGTGCAATTGAACTAGATTATGACTATCTTAAAGTCACCAAAAAATTGTAGGTGGTCACAATTTTTGGATTTTGCAAAATATAGCAGGTGACAGAGTGTCATGAGCTCTGCGAAGTTGTTTGTACCATTTCCCAAACCCAGATTGATATGGAAATAATGATCTGCAGATAAATGTAAGATGATCCCCCCCACACACCCCAAGTCTTGTGCAGTTCCATCGAAAAAAGCCCAGGGCTTGTCTTTGTTGATTACTTCAAGGATGATGTGTCTTGTACTGGTATTTTGCAGATCCTCCGGGATCTCAAGGAAACTCGAACATATCTTTGGGATAATCAATGCCCTATTCATTTGCTTGCCTTGAAATATATTGTTGTTCCTACTAATCCAGATGTACCAGGAGACAATGAGAGGCAGGTTCCTCACTTTCAGGTTGGTTGTATTATTCCACCAATTATTCGAGGCCGATTTCACATCCTCCCCTACCCATAAATGTGATATCTTTAGGAGCTAAAGGACTTATGCCCAAACTGTCTTTGTTTCTGGGCAGGCAAGGAAGAAGTGGTTGGTTGATTCCTCCTTCTGTTTACAAGGGACACACCATGTAGGTCCAGGGAAATCCTGCTTCCTGAGATTGGTGCCAGTCGAGACTTTATCCTCAATTATGTTCCACATTAGTAGGTGAGAGTGAGGAGGTCCCCGAAGTTTCCAGATATTCCTCCACTAGTTTTGGCATACTTCCGGTTTGTATTTGGAATGAATTACTAAGTACCCCTCCTTGGGGGAGTATTTTCCATTCTATGCTAGTCCCCATAGTAGCTCATATAGCTCTTTCCTCAGTCTAACATGTGATTCTGTTAGGGATCTTATGTACCTATCCCACTCCCGATGCCATCTGTCTAGGATATCTGAGGTTATCCCTGATAGCCAGGCTTGCTGAAAAACATTAGTGTTTTGAGGATCACCAATATGAGCAATTGAGCAAATGTCTTTTTGATTCAGTATTTCTATCAGAGGTTGTGGGAGGAGGTGAGTGTTCCCACAGCCAATCCATGGGTCTAATCCAATACAGGCTTTCTCTCTGTTGCCAATTTGCTAGGTTAGACCCTTTTTGATAGTATGGAGAGTATTTAACACAACCTCCACATCACCGAGATGTTCTTTCAATTCCAGGTAGGTAAATTGATCCAGTCTAATAGTGGGATTGGACAGATGTATTTGTAAGTAATCACTTCATTCCATAGACTCCTTTGTTTGAGGAGTAGCCACCCCAATTTTGCAGCGAGGGCCTAGGAAAAAGTAGCTAAATTTTTTAGCCCCCACCTCCCCATTTTTTTGGGATGGCTATACTACTCCATTTGACCCAATCATATGGTTTCCCCTCTTTCTTTCCTTTCCAGAAGAAATTGCAGCAAATTCTTTGTATCCTTTGAATTATTCCTTGAGGGATCCATGCTAGGGACATCCAGTATACAAGTGTGGCCTCAAGAATAGATTTGATAAGGACCAATATTCCTGCTCTGGACAATAACTTGTGACTCCATAAATTTATTCTTCTTTCAATCCTGGTAATTAACCAGGTCCAGTCAGCTATTTTGTATCCATCTGGTTTGATCTTGAAGCCCAGGTACCTCATGCCATCTTCGAGGGCCTGTATTTGAAATGGGAAGCTTTGGATAGCCAAATCGGTTTCCTGTATGGTACATCTAGATAGGGATATGGTGGATTTGGCCTGATTAATTCCATCCTAGTGGCCAAGCTAAAGAGTCTCAGGGATCCCGAGAGGGTAATTAAGTCTTGAATGCCACCATCCAAAAAGATGAGGATATGATCCACGAAGAGAAGATGAGTGAGTGAGCATTGATCAGTGACCTTGAGACCTTTGAGATTCCCAGCCGCCTTCTCCGCATGAATATTTATGTTGAGGCCCTCCATAACCAAGAGAAAGAGTGGGGGGAAAGGGGTCAGCCTTGTCTAAGGAACCCTCTCGACTCGGAAGGAATGGGATGCTGACCCATTGATCAATAAAGCAAAAGAAACCGATGTAATACAACACATGCTCCATCTAATGAAATCAGGTGGGAAGCCCAGGTGAGTGAGAAACATTCTGAGATATAGCCAACTAACACTATCAAATGCCTTAGAGAGGTTGATTTTAAGCATCATTCCTTTTAGGTTCTTCAACTTGATGGAGTGGATGACCTCTTGTGCCGAGCCAATGGCCTCATGAATTTTCCGATTTTGCAGGAAAGCAAACTGCTCTAGGGAAATATGCTCTGAAAGGATAGGCTTTATTCGGTTGGCTATAATCTTAGCAATGATTTTGTAAAGGCAGTTACAAAGGGATATAGGGCAAAAGTCATTGAAAGAAAGGGGAGATTCCAATTTAGGAATGAGGGCAGTGAAGGTAGAGTTGATAGGGTCATGTAGTCTGCCACTAGTCTAGCATTCTTCCACAACCGCGAGAAGGTCAGGGCCAAGGATATCAAAGAAAGTCAGGTAGAACTCCATAGGCCAATCATCCGGTCTAGGGCTTCTGTCTTTTAAACCATTTCAAGGTGCTCTCTAGTTCCCCCAAAGAGACAGGCTTTATGAGATCCTCCAAATAGTCTGGTTCCACAAAACTGGGAAATAACCCCGCAGTCTTAATGATATCAGGCAGTGAAACACCCGGCGGAGCTTTGAACAATTGTTTAACATGTGAGACACCAAATTGGGACAATGATGCATGGGTGTTTTCTAGTGAGCCATGGTCAGAGGGAAGCTTCCAAATCGTGTTACTGGCCCTCTTACCATTAGCGAATTTGTGGAAGAATTTAGTGTTTCCATCCCCTGCTAGAATCCAAATGGCCCTACTTCTAAGTTGCCAAGTTTCCTCCCGGGCCAATAGTATCTTAAATCATTGGGATTCCAGCTCAACCAACCGTGCTTTGGTGTCAATATAGATGTAACCATTGCCTTGCTCATCTGTGAGATTTGCAATCAGGGATTCAAGGTCAAATAAAGTCAGGTCCTCCCTAGATTTCTTTTGTTTGGCCCAATCGATCAAGATTCTTTTGTGATGGTGTAGGTTATTGCAAAAACCCATAGCCTTCCACCCACCAGAAGTGAGTGGATGAGACCTCCAGTAGTCAGTGACCATCCTTAGGTAGTCAGGATCTTTGATCCAGATTGAGTTGAACTTGTAGGGGGCTCGAGGCTTGACAGAGGATCCTGCCAGCTCCAAATAAATAGGCAAGTGGTTAGATATTCCTCCAAAACCCACCCATTGTCTGAAGATGGAAAAAATTGGCAGTAGGTCTTCGTGGATAAGGAACCGATCCAATCTTCTCCCTAGAGCAGCTTCCCCTATTCTTTTGTTTTGCTAGGTGGGCTTCTTCTTATTCACGAGAACATATATGAGTCCATGTTATTCCAGCAGTGATCTCAACTGGTCCGAGAGGAAGTCCAATTGTGAGTGATGACCCCAGGACTCCTCATAGCCAATGGTGAAATTAAGGTCACCACCCAAAATGGTTGAGGAATTGATCATCGGGTTATCCAAGATATGATTCCAGAAGTGCATCCTATTTTGATAGGGGGAATAAATATTAATTATACAGATTTGTTGGCTCAAGGCAATTTCGATAAGGTCCATGCCCAAGAAACCCAGTCCACCCCAAGAGGCAATCACCTTGATGGTTTGAGGATTGATTTCGAAGGCGAGACCCCCAAACCGGCCAACTACATCCATAGCTTGAAAATACCAACCGAGCATGATGTCCAGAATAATTTTTACTATCTGTTTAGAGGGCCCCAAGGTCTCTTGTAGGCAAATTATGTCACAAGGTTCACAACTTAGAAGTCTTTTGAGGGCCAGTTTTTTTTGGGGGTTGGTCAGGCCCCAACAGCTAAAGGAGAGCCATTTCATTTGGAAACCTTAGCTGGGGTATCTGCTGCTCTAAGCACCTAATTGATGGTATTTTTACATCCTTGGGCAACGTCATCCCCTGCTAATTTAATTGCTTTGGCTAATTTTGAGGGACACCCTCAAGAGGGCTTATGGTCAATGGATCCAAGAGATATGCCCAGTCCCAAAGAATCTGGAGTGTCTTTCCTACGAGGGAGTAGATTATAGGCATGAGGGCCCGAGGAGATGAATTCATATGGCAAAGGGAAAATGTCCAATCCAGTAGTCGACAGGGGAGTGGTAGTGAAAATAGGCTGAGGGGGAGCAATAGTGCAAGAAATAGGGCCTGTACAATCATAGATGGGGGGAGCAGACAAAACCACATAGACAGATAAATGATTGAAATGCAAGACAGAGGAGTTGGGAGCAGAGACAGTACCCAAAGGAGGTGTGGCTTCCGTCGCAGATCTAGATCTGGTCTTCAGAGGAGAAAGAGGTCGCTTCTGGGATGCACTGGAGTTCTAAAAATTATTCCCGACTTCTTCCTTTTTACCTTCTGTATCTGGGGGAGCACGTCCACCATTGGCTCTTAGGATTGCATGTGCATCGGTCCCTTAGCTATTGTAGGCGAATTCATGAGGAGGGGGCAATCTTTGTATAGGTGGCCAACTTTGTGGCATTACATTCTATAATGCTATTATGATATGTATCCTTATATTTGATCTAGTGCTTTGAAACTCACCAATTAACTTAAAAAGAATAAATATGAAGATTTCTCTGCAATGACTATTCACAAATATAATAAAGTCAATGCTACCTTTATAACTTAACACTAACCCTTATTTTGGTGAAAAGGGAGTGTTGTGCACACATGACTCTTATTCATTTTACCCTTGACACTATTTTCCTATTACGCCATTGTTGGTTACTCCTATGGAAGTTTTAAGGTGATTGACTGCTTTATATATTTTCATCATCTTATAAAGAGGTCTTTTGGCATGCATAAATATCTCCTTTCAACGACATTTCTAGCCTTCAGAAAACTAGTTATTGCCTTAGCTAAGAGAGCCAAGGCTTTGTCCCCAACTCCAAATTTTGTTAAGCATTTGGAAGAGATCCCTATATTATAAATCCCTTCTAGACATTTAAAGTAAAAACATCATTATATGCTAGCTTGTTTTTGTGGAGGTGGCATGGATAAACTACAAAACCCAAGAAACTTGGGTTTATAGAGAATGGGTGTTGGGTATGGAGCTTGATTATCTTCCTTATTCAGAGGTCTCAGTTGTGTTGGACCCTAGTTCCTAAATGAGGCAGAAACGCTACCATGTGATAGTCATTAGGGGGTTTTAGGGGGGGTGATGACTCTAATTTTAATGAGCCCCCCACCCGGGGCAAGGGTTTGGGGGCAACGCCCCCAGAGCCAAAAGCAGATGAAAAATTGCCTTGTAAAATATTGTAATTTTATAGTCAATTTGGGTCATTCATTAGGTGAATGATCTGACAGTAGAAGTTTGTTAATTTAGGGGTTTTTTTGCCCTAGAAAGCAACCCTCAGTTTATATGAGGGATTTGTATTGTGGTTGTGTATTATTATTCTGATCGAGGGAGAGAGAGAGGAGGTTGTCTAAGAGAAAAGAAGAAATTACAATGGATATGTCATAGGTTGTATCTCTTCATTTTGCTAGATAACATAAAAGGAAGGGTTGTTTCTTCATGGACATAGCCCAAATTGGGTGAACCACATTTATTTGTGTCTCTCTTGTTTGATGTGTTTTTGTATTTGTGTTTCCACAATATTTTATGTATCTGATTGCTCCATTAATTAATATTTAACAATGGGCTCCCTATTTAAAATTCATAATCTAGTTCCACTTTTATGACAAAGGTTATTCTGGCTTTCATTTCCATATTTTGCTTCTAACAGTAATTGATAAATTATATTAGCAAAGTCTATGTAAAGCCATAGCATGATTAAATATAAGAGCCTGTGATATAGCCATTTCCTAAAATTGTTGTAACGAGATATTGTGCTCGACATATTTTCTAACTCGTGACCATAATACAAAATAATAGGGAGTTCTATGGGTAAACTCCATGTAGAAAACACCTGTGAATATATGACACATATGAGGCCTTGCAAAATATGTAAATCATTAAAAAATTGTAGAGATATTATTGTTTCTAGGGAGGCACCTAAATTGAAAGCATACAATATCGCTTGAGGAGAACAAACCGAATTAATTGAAAATGTTGAGAGCAAATCTAGGCAGACTTTCATATGTTGTACAATTTCCAATTGATTTATGAGACTCTACATTTCATCATTTTCCCTCTGAATCAAGTGTTGATGTTCTATTAAAATCTCCATTATCAACATTATTTAGGTCAATTGTTCCATGTGTATATTTAAATTCAAGAGGTGATCTTGAAGCTCAATTATAGTACCCCTAGAGACATAGGAGGTTCTTCATTAACTAACCTAATGGGTTTCCACCTCTAAACAAAATGGAAAATGATGTCTCCCAAACTTGTCAACTTGCAAAGTAAAAACAATTTGGCATAGCTAAGGTGACTAGCAACCTTTGTTTCCCTATATGTTTAATATGAAACAAGCCATGGATATACTAAGAGGGATCCTCGTGTGGGGAAGATCATGTCTCGTGTCACTCTTAAATTCCCACACAAAACCCTACACACTAGTGAGGTTTTCCATGGTTCTCACACATGTGAAAATGGTTAACCAAATTAATTTCATGATGAGGAATTGAAGTCCCACCTAGATGTGAAATATTTGATCCCCAATCTACCATGCTCGCATTAAATCCTATCATGTGTCTATCCCTCCTCTATACTTCCCCATGGTGTTCATGCTGGTGGAGAAGACCTTCCCTACAATGCTCATAATGTGTTCATAATTACCAAGTCCCAAGCTATGTATTGACTAAGCCCATGTTGTGACTAGCCCATCGACCATATGGCTATCTTAACAATCTCCACAAGTCATGACACTAGCACTAAGGGATGGTATGAAATTAAGTGGAACTATTCACCCACAACATTTTGAATGGACATGTGGCCGCTTGGTTGGCCAATGAGTACACTAAAAAATTGAGATCCTTGAATACAAGTACAAATTGATATTCTAGGACAAAGGATAAACTTGATTCCATTATTTTAATAATAGATTGTAGTTTTAGATCTGAGGAAGTGGTCCCAAGATTTAGGTTCCTTATAATGTTGTTGGATGTTCTTGTGATGGCTAACTTGTGGAGTGGGGATTTCTTGGTCAAATTGATACTTTATAGTGATGCATATAACTCCTCTTTGTTATTTGAAGTTGTGTCCAAACTCCAAGAGTACGTTCAATTTGTCCATCGTGGCCAAATAACACCCCCCGCAATTGACACCCATCATTTCCATATTAATAAAGATAGAGATTGTGTTTTTCAATATAACACTTGGTTTTTAGGGACAAATTATCTTTACTTGAATACATAGACCTACTATTTCGATTTAGAAGAGGAATTTCTCTTACTTATCCTGGTGTGGGGCATAGTCCCTCACCTTCTCCTAAACCTTTTGGATGGACAGATTCTTGAAGCAATAAGCAACCAATATAAGAAATCGATATATAACATCAACCCAAGGTTTGACATGTTTAGATGCCCCTGGATTTATGTGAAAGTAAATTTTAAAGCTAGCGCCTTAGAGACAATAGAGTTATAAATAAACAACTAGACTAATGTGCAAAATCAAACTATGGAAAATTTCATTTTTTTTTATATTTGTTATCATTAATATGGCCACTTTCCCAAAGACTATCCAAAAAAATTCCTCCCCCCAACTTACGAGGAAAAAGAATTTCTAAAAGTCTCTAAGACTTCTAGTGAAAGAAAACGGTTATGCCAAGTTGCTCATATTCAAGAAAACGATTATCATATGCTCCAAGTAAAAATATATATAACATTTTGGGATCATATCTAGAAAAAGGAAACTTCAGTACTTGAGACAAAAATCCAACCTCTTTCTAATGCACTACCCAAGGAGCAAGTGCTAAAAGCTAGTGGAATTTATTAGCAAGGAACAAGAGACAAATATGGTGTTGGTTAACGAGGAATAGGAATCAAATATGGAATTTTGAAAGAATACATACTCATCGGTTCAAGTGTGACCCCAAACTATGAGGTTAGCCAAAAGTCATAATAGAAGTCGCAAGAATAATTTAGCAATTTTTTTCCTCTAAATGCCTTACATAAATATATTGGTTTTAAAATATTATATATATGAAAGAATATATCCATCTCTTAAGATGATAACTAAAAAAACCCACACCACGTTAACTATGCCACCCTTTCAACAACCAGAAGCAAAAACAAATAACAAAAAACAAACAACAAAATAAAATCAGGAACCTATAGCCTATCTAGTTTATATTAGTCAATCTTTTCATAGATTTTTCAAAATGATATAGTTTCTTTTTATTCAAGGAAAGAAATAAGCCTCACTCTTAGTTTGAAGACAAGAGTGAGGTTGCTCATACCAGGAAAACCCATAGTTATATTCAATTGAGAGTGGTTTTTTCAAACTCTAAGTCATTAGAACAATGTTATCAATACATCAAAGCTCAAAATGTCACTAGTGGGGATTTGAACCTAGGTTGGGAGGATAACGATCATTTTTTCCAACCACATGAGGTAACCATAATTGACATAGCACTTTTATTCTATGAGAAATATCTTTATATTCCATATAAGGAATATACATGGTTCAGTCCTCAAGGGATTATAAAAATAACAAGGCTTGAAGCCATTGCAAGAAATACTCATTATGAGCTCAACATGTCACAAGCTAGAATCGAACTTGGGTAGGAAGGATAACAAAATTTTATTAAGAAAATAAAATTGCATGGTAAGGATGTGTAGCATACCAAAAATTGTTGAAAAAAAACCCATAAACAAGGCCTCATCTAGTGAGGGAAAGTCTAAAGTCCATCCATAATTACGAGTCGAAGCCCTTAAATAGACATGTGAGGAGGCTCATAAAAATCTTACATCAAAAATATACTCCTGATATAGAAATAAAGCCCTAATAAAAGCGCTTTATAATTTTATAATGTTGAAGCAAGAAGGATGGTAACAGTTGCCAAGAGTCATAGAGGTAGTTTGAATTTTCTCATCTATGTCTTATGATCTATTTATCTTAAAAATGTCCAGCTCTAGTCCAGAATTGGATAGGTTGTCAGCTGCCACATTTTTGCACCTGTAAATGTGTTCAAAAGTTATGTGAGAAAATTGTTGATTTTGAAGGAGAATCACCTGAAAAATGGGCTGAAAAAGATAATTATGCAATCTGAAAAAGCCATTGATCCAACATGTGATCCAATTTATAGCTGAAAGGGGATCACCATAAAAATGGAAGTTTGTAATATTGTTTTCGAAGGCTAGAGAGAGGAGAAGTTTGAGGGTTGAAATTTCAATGAATTTTTTTGTTGTAGGCCCCACATTGGCATCAAAAGATATAGAGTGGGATTTTGATAGATATAGAACACCTCCAGATGCACCAATAGATAGGGAGGCATGAGCCGCCCCATTGAAAAATCCCCAAGGAAAGTATGTTATGATAGGAGGTTCATCTCTATTCTTGGGATTTGTTATTCCATAGGAGGGCTTCTAACCGAATAAAATGGAAAGGCTATGCATAGCATATTTGAGAGAATTTGGCAGCTTGTCTTCGAAGATGACTTGATTATGCCCCATCCAAATTCCCCAAGAAAGTGTGAAGGGGAGAGGGGTGTATGGAGAAGAATTGTGGGTTTGGAACCATAAAGTAAGATATATTTTAATAGAAGGACCACCCCACAAATAAAATGGGTAAATAACTTTTCAAACCCTCCCCCCTCCCCCCCACACTTGTTGAGAGAAAGAGCAATCCAAGGAGAGGTGTTGAACATATTTAGAATCTAAATAACAAATGGGGCACCTACAAGGACCATGGAAAATTTCTTTTTGGATATTGTCCCAAGTAGGAGCCTTATGGCACAAAATCATCCACATGAATAACTAAGTCTTTGCAGGGCATTTGACCTTTCAAAGTTTCTTACCCCACTAGGGACCGGTTTGTGCAGTTACACCTTGAGAGAGAGGGAAATAACTAACCTTTGGGGTGTACCTACCAGACTGATGAGGGGTCTATACCAAAGATTCAGGTTGATCCAAGTGAAGGACGTGGGAATAAGAAAGAGCCTGAATATAGTGGTTACAGTCTTGGGAATAATTTACAGGGATATCAAGATCATCTCTATAAAGTCGTCACTGAGGACCCTGAAAACCTCCCCTTGGAGATATGTCTTCCAAATTGAAAAAACCCTGCACATTTATAAGGTCGATAAGAGGATCATGGAGAATGTATTGATTTTCGCACCCAATCCAAGGATCCCAACCAATAAGGATGTTATAACCATTCTTGACCTTCTAGCATGATCCCTTGGATATAACAGGGAAAGCTTTAACTAGGGATTTCGAAAAAAGGTAACCATTCTTATGATATTTGGAGTGGAACATATCTAATCCATTAATGGAGTTGGGTTGATGTACTTGTCAATGAGAATTTAGACCCAAATACTATCACCTATAGAAAGTTGTTAGGCACCCTTCTCAGTCAATTCTCGAGAGAAGAGATATAAATATTTTAACCCCCAAACCCCCAGAGCCTTGGGCAGCGCAATCAAATTCTAAGAGGTGAGGGAAAAAGGTCTGATGTATTGTTTACCTACCCAAAGAAATTTGGGAGAAATATGTTTGATCCTTGCTAAAATACCTTCAGGAACCCAAGCCAGAGTTGACCAATACAAAACGTTGGCTTATGTGGCATATTTCCTAAGGATTAAATGACCCGCTCAAGAGAGCCACCTATTACACTAGACATATACCCTTTTATCAATTTTCTTTAAGAGCCAATTCCAATCTGTACAAATTATTTGTTTGGATTAAGGATGAACCCAAGGTATTTCATGTTGAAAATACTGAGAGGGGGATGAATCAATATTTCTTATCAATTAGCAACTTATTATTTTTTTCATAGCATTAACAACATCTAAAGCATCAACACATCAAGAGAATAGTGCACAAGAAGCTTTTAGGTGGAAACCCTTTCAGGAGAAAAACCATCGAATGTTTTTCTAATAATTCTATGAGTACATAATATGCTTCATCTCCAACTGAAAAGGGAAGCCCCAAATCCCTAGTACTCTAGAAAAGTGTTCACTTTTCCATCTCTAGGTGGGAGTATGCTCCAATGCCCTAGATTTACCAGTTGTTGCGGATAGGATACTCCAACAACCTTGCAAGCTCCAACTTGCCCTTACACCACCCAACCACCCTAAAAATGATATTGAAATGGACAAACAATTGTGGGCTTTCATACCAGAGACAATGACCCACTTACAATGAATAGACTTTTGCAAACTATTGTGGGCTCTTGTACTAGGGACAATGACCCACTTAAAATAAATAGACTTTTTTAATGATATAATAATGAAATACCAACAATCAAACCCTTACAGTTAGATTCTTAAATAATGACAACAGAAAGAAAATCCTTACAACTACAAAACCCTTACTTCAGATGATGAAACCCTACTACAAGATGACAATATTGTTGCAATTCTATGATAGTGAGGCACAACTTGAATAATGAAAAAAACCCTTATTGTGATAATACTATTGTGTAACAGCCCTGGGATAAATTTCCATGTAAATAAATAATGTATGGGCATTATAAAAGAAAAAATCAAACCAAGGCCGTGGGACACATATTCCAAATTGAATGAGGGGAAAAACATTATATTGGGATCCACTTGTGGTTAATTATTTATTGGTTATGGAAATTGGCATTGGCAGGAGGAAAAAGGGAATAAATGGAAAATTAATTATTATATGCCAACAAGGACATGAGGGATGCAAAAGGAATAAAGGAAAATGAAAGAAATTCCACTTTAGTAGGTGGGTAAGAGGAAGAGACAAGAAAGGATAAAAATAGTAAAAGAATATGCATGTAAGGGAAAATGAAGAAAAAGAAAAGAAATTGGAGAGACAACATTCTATCATTCTTTTGGGAAAAGAAAGGAAAAGAGAGAGAACATTAGAGCACTTGGAGCACAAGGAAGACAAGAAAGACATGAGCAAGAAACAAGCAAGGAAAGCAAGGAGCACAAGAGGAATTCGTGTGGTAGCCAAGAAGAAGATTGGAACAACATATAGCAAGGGCAGAAAGGAACATTGAAAAGAGCAGCTAGCAAGAGGATTCCTCTAGGTAAAATTGTGCATTTTGATTATCTTGTTGGGATTTGAATGCATGGTTTATGCACTGGTTTGTTGGTCATTTTGTTGTCATTGGCATGGGATTTTCCTGGATTGGCAGTCATATACAACCTTGTCTTGTGCCATTTCCTAGATAGCCATGATGTAGTGGGTTCCCTATTTGGTTGAGATTTGGATTGCCAATATATTTTGGATCCTAGTTGAGGTGGTCTCAAGAAAATCCCAAGGGTTGAGGGTGAAGATGGTTTTCTTAGGGAAGCGCTTGAAGGTGGGTGGAGACAGGAAAATTCCTCTGGATATGTTGAAGAAATTCTGAGGCATCCAAGCTTGTGTTTGGTTTTGGTTATTTCTGGACCCGATGTTGGGTGAAATCATTATGGCTTGAGGGTGGAGTTGTTTTCCTCTAGATTCCCTATTTGGTTATGATTTGGTTTATTCCATATAATCCCAAATTTAGGCTTGGAATTATGGCACAGGGGGTGATTGGGCTGGAAGAAAGATTTGGTTCATCCCAATCTATGGTCGAGTGGTCTATGGAAGTCCCTGACTAGGTTGGCATTGTGCATATGTCACTATGTGTTATTCTTTAATGAGATCAATGATTGCAAGTTCTAATTTAATGTGTTGATCATGTGATTGGTTTGTCATGCCTTCATTATGGTTAAATGCTTGTTACATGCATGGTATATTTATTATTATATGATGTGCTCTTATTATTGATCTTTCTTATGGCTAATATGCTCTTGGATGTTTTATATGGATGTATGAGTTAACCTGTGGCTATTGCAGCTAGTATGAGAGGGCGATAAGCCTTCTTGATGAATATCTGATGAAACTAATGAAACAATGAACAAACTATGCATACAATCCAATAGGCACCTTGGTCACAAAGTGTTTGTATAAATGAGTAACATGTTTTGGGCAAGCTTGATCAAGAACAAAGCTTAAAAACAAAGCATGAAGACTCAAGAACCATGTTGACAGAGTTCTGGACAATTCTAGGAAGTTGGCTTGAACATTGGCCTTAAAATTTTGGAACTAAGTTTGTGGTCACACGCATAAATCAAGGAAATTTCGGCCACAACCGCACGAAGGATGGGTTATGCATGTGACTAGAGGTCTCTAGACACACTAACAGACCTACATGCATGTGGTTGGGAAGTAATTTGGGTATAGGAGTGGTTTAAGCTTAGGGAGAATCATCACCAAGGAAAGATAGTCTAATGACAATGTGATTATGACCCTCTGGTTGTTTGTAGTAAGTTTTGGACAAGTGAGCCCCATTTCTGTAACTGAATCTTGGTAGTTAGGTCATGCATAGTAAGTCTCAACTCATGTTTACCCTGGAAAGCAGGTAAAAGTGGGTAAATGTGGGATGGGGTGTTACATATTGAATACCCTTTATGTTTCAAAATGATGAAACTTGTTGATGAAAGTGAAACTCTTACTCAAATGCCCTTAAGGTTTATGCTCCAACAATAAGCACTCCTTCAACTTGAATAGTCTAGGTGAGGGTAGCCTAATGCTTATTTCAACTCATCAAAATAAATACCTCAAAACATATGTCTTCAATGAGGTCGATACACATACAAATTGTTCAAAAGAATTCTTCTGATCAAACTTGTTTTATAGTGATCATAACTGAGTGGCTTCAATTTGGTCAACTTAATTAGGGTTTTGGGCACATGTATAAATCGATACCTTTTATGTCCAACATTTATCTTGATGCATAACAAGTCATACAAGATAGTGAAACAAGTGTAATTTATATGTTGTAGACATGTTATATCTCCAACAGGTGTAGGGAGGAAAGAGTACCAGTCTCAGAACATAATCATGCCACTATTATTAACAAAAAAAGGGCTTAGACCTTCGTTGTTTTAGGCCTAGATAATATGTCTCAGAACTAATTCAAACACCTAGGGTTCTTCATGCCATTTCAGAGTGTCTCCACAGTGGAATAATTCAAGACCACAAGTACTTTCCAAGCCTATTCGAACCTCAGAGATAAATTTTCAAAAGTATTATCTTAAATGTTATAAGATATCAACAAATTATGCATATATTTTAGGTACCCTTCTTCAAAGTAGTCCAAGGCTGCAAGTGTTTTTAGGAGCTCCAAAAAGATAAATATCTTAGTGTTGGACCAGAAAGGGAGTCCATAAAAATTTCAGAAATATTTCCCTAAGAGGGATGAGACCTATAAACAATGTGGACCCGTACTCCTACAATAACATGTTTGCAATAAGAACAAAGTGATCAAGGTCACAGAAAAAATAATGTTCAAAAACAAGTCTGGAAAAAAAATTAGATGGTACTCCACTACTTAAGAGATTTGAGTGCATTTATTTAGCCTTTCAACATGAAGTAGATCCACCTGCAAACAGAAGAACCCCAATTATGCCCAGAAAATATAATCCTTACACCCTCAAAACAAGTTTTTCTTCAAGGCCGAATTGCACAAACCATGCCCTAACAGAGGGTTGAATCCCTTAAGAAAAAAATACAGTCAAAACAACCCTCTCATTAGATTTTGCAATAATCCATAGCGCTGAAAATTTTAGAGCTTACTAGCCTAATGATCTGCATTTGAAATGCATATCTTGGAGAGCTAATTGAATGCCATTATATAGCTTTTGAGCACTGCATATGGGGCATCCAAATTGATGTTTCGGAGGGAAACTAATGTTTAAAATTCAAAATTGTTTGAAGGAAAAGCCCCTTTGTGGTGAGGCCGACCTGAATAGGAGGGCAATTTGATTTGAAATTCAAATTACTTTAGAGCCAAAACCCTCACATGCTCTTAATTTTAAAAACATTTTTCGTAATCAACCTTTTCTATAAGAAACATTATTTGTCTCTGACCTTTTTGACATGTTTTCTCTCCCCCTTTGACTTTAATGGCAAAGGGTGAACCCCCCTAACAATCTACCTACTATCATTTACCTGTAACCTGCCTCTACTCCCCCTGTCTATTGGGTTGTATGGAATGGAATCAATGTGAACTTGGAAGAATCCCAATATTTTTCCAAATATAATCAAAAGTTTCTTGTGGTAAAGGTTTGGTGAAGATGTCAATTATATTCTCCTTTGTCCCCATATTCTCAACCTTTATGTTCCTTTCTACAACCCATTCTCGAACAAAGTGGTACTTGATAGGAATGTGTTTTGTTTTTGAATGCATGACAATATTCTTGTAGATGCTTACGACACTAGTGTTGTTGTAAAACATCAAAATGGACTCATCAAACTTCAACTAAAGATACTGCAACGTTTGTTTCATCTAGAGGACTTGAGTACGACATGTTGTTGTTGCTATGTATTTTTCTTCTATTGTGGATAAGGAGACTGAAGATTTATTCTTGCTCAACCATCATACAAGACAACCACCTAATTAAAAGGTTGCTTCACTAGTGCTTTTACGATCATCAACACTACCTGACCAATCTACATTTTTATAAGTTGTAATGGTTAAATCATTACCTTTTGTATACCATAGGCGAAAATTTGTTGTTCCCTTGAGGTATCGAAAAATTATCTTCACTACAATAACATGGGACTCTTTTGGTGTTTCTTGGAAACATGTTACCTATCCAATTGGCTTCATCACATCTGGCCTTGAGTTATTACATGCAATATGCTATCAATCATTGATCTATACATTCTTTGGTCTGCATCCTTGGATATTATTGGAAACCTCGAGCACTATTGAGAGAGAGAGGGGGGGTGAATCAATAGTGTGATTTATATACGATTTCTACCAAGTTTAAATTCTCAACTTAATCACACATGTTCTTATAGCACCTCACAATATGTTAGCATCTAATGCATGTGAATAAATAATAAGCATGTAACCATGTAAGCAGCTAAACCAAAACAACCATGAGAGAAATATTGAACAACACATCATCACACATGAGAGACAAGATATCTAATGGAAACCCTTATGGGAGAAAAACCACCCTCGTTGTGGTTTTGCTGCTTTGAATCTTTATTATGTCAAGCAATTGGTCTTTTACATAGATATCGTAGTCCCATTAGCCAGGAGACTCGACCTCATATATTATTAGTTGACCCCCATCACCCAAGAGACTTGATTCTACTAATCAACTTAGAAGACTATGTTCTAAATTCTCACATAGATCTACAGACCACTATCCATTAAAAGCCACCATGAACAATGATCCTCATGCAACTCTAATTAGAATACCCAAATTTGATTGGATGGAGAAATTTTTCCTTTCGCCAATGCTATGGAATCAATGTTCCACTCTCGTGAAGTCACTTCTCCTCTACTCTATCATATATTTTCATACTGGATCCAAGACATTATGCTCAACTCTGATTCAGCTCTGCAATAAAAAACTTAGCAGCAAGACTCTTTAAAAATCATATAAAAATATCATAGCAACATGCTCTTTACTCAAGTAAATAGTGGCCACAATCCATCCAATGAAAATTAAACAATATAATCACCAACATCAAAATTCTCAGCCATAAATAGTGCTCTCAACACAATCTTTTCTCCAACAACTACAAATATGATATATTATATAGCATGCTTCAGATTTGATCACTATAATGTCATATGCACTCATACATTGAAGTATTTATGCTCTCAACTAATTTTGAAGCATGCATCCTTCTCTCACTCACTATCACACTAAACCAACCATCATTCAACTCCAAAGTGAAGAATATAAAACATGCAAGGTGAAATTCAACTTTGGACTAGGATCAAGAGTGCACAAAGTTGATGAAATCCAACAATAATCACCACTACTTGTGAACTTTAGGTATTCACAGCTATACGAGCACTTTTCCAACTAATTCCAACCTTTTTCAATTAATTTAGAACCTTCTAGGAAATTCCATGTCAAAATATTTCGAATGTACAAGAGGAATGTGGAGGAAATTTCATTCTAAGCCTCAACCACATCCACAAAACTAATAGATTTCGGTTCTAACCGCACTCACAAGCCTACCAGATTTCGGTTGGATCCTTCCAACTGCAAGCATGAGCCAGTCTCCTAGTGATTGGGCATAGCATAAGGAAAAACACAAAAACCTTTGCTCATAAACGCTACCACCTGAATGTTCACCTTCTCCAGCTCATGTACATGCCTCCAAATCACTATTAAGCCTTGTGACACCTCTATAAATGGATCAAGCATGTCTCCCAAGTTCCATTGCCAAGTTGAGCTAACGGCCAACAATCAAGAGTTGACATGACTGCCAACAAGTTCACTACTCTCCTCTGGCACCTTCATAAGTTCACTACTCTCCTCTGGCACCTTCATCATCATCATGCTATAAAACTACTGCAACAAGTCATCCTCCAGTTCCTACACTAGGTAGGCATCCTGCACTAGGTTCTTGAACTAGGTCATGAACATGAACATAACCATCATTAGCACATGAGCAACCAAAAATCACATCACTACTATCATCCTACATCAATGTTGACATTATAAGGTTGACATCAATGCCAACACAAACATCTCAATGCCAACTCAACCAATTTCATTCTAGTGACAGGTGCAAATGTCTCTTCGAAGTCTATTCCCTCAACTTGCACATATCCTTTACAGACCAATTTTGCCTTGTTCTTGGTAACCTATCCATCCTCATTCAACTTGTTCCTGAAGACTTATCTTGTCCCAATGACATTTTTGTCCTTTGGTCGTGGAACCTATTCCCATGTGTCATTCTTTTCAATATGATCCAATTCTTCATTCATAGTTGTTATCCAATGTTAATCATGAATGGATTCTTCAAAGTTGCTAGGATCATATGTAGATAAGAGTGCAAGATGTGCTTGCTCTAGCATGCGTATATGTTGATTTCTTTTGGTTCCTATGCTTTCATTGATGTCCCCAATGATATGGTCTAAAGGATGGTTCTTTTGATACCATTTCTTAGGAATCTTAAAAGGTTCATGTTGATCATTTCCTATCTCCTCTTGGTTGGTAGTTGTTTCCTCATTTAATTATTCTTCTTTTGGGACTTTCTCTTTGACCTTTTCTGGTTCTTCTTATTTTATGGTCCATTTAAGGATTTAGCCTTTGGTCCATGAACTTCATCAAATGTTACATTGATGCTTTCAACTATCCAATTGAGTCTCTGATTATAGCATCTGTATGCTTTTCTTTTGCGTGAGTACACAATTCGTCTACGTGAGAGTCAAATTTTCCAACCCTCTGGTCTTCTCTTTTAATGTAGAATTTGCTTCCAAAGGCTTTGGAATGTTTGAAATTTGTTGGTCTTCCCTTCCATATTTCGTACAGAGTCTTACCATAGTTATTTATAAGAAATACTCTATTCAAAATATACATTGTTGTATCTATTGCTTTGACCCAAAATTTGTCCTCTAATTTTGAATCATTCAACATCGTTTTGGCCATCTCTTCTATTGTTCTATTTTTCCTTTCGACAACCCCATTTTGTTGTGGTGTCCCAGATGTTGCGAACTGTCGCTTTATTCCATGTTCCTCACAAAAGTTTTGAAATTATTTGGATGTCAACTCTCGTCCATTATTTGATCTCAAATATTGGATCTTCAAATCAGTTTTATTTTCAACCGCTTCTTTGTAGATTTTGAAACATTCAAAGGCTTCGAACTTCATCTTTAGAAAACTGACTATTATCATCCTAGTATAATTTTCAATCATTAGCATGAAGTATTTTTCATTGTTCAGTCCCTTGGTCTTCATTCATCCACATAAATCAATGTGTACCAACTCTAATGGTTTTTCGTGGAGTGTTCCTTAGTCTCAAATTTATTACTTCTCTATTTTCCATACTTGCAATGCTTACAAGAGGTGCTGGTTGGTTTTGAAATCTGCAACATTTCTCTCATAACTTCATTTTTACCGATCCTTACAAGGTTGTCATAGAGTTTTGTGAACCCAACGTTTCGGACTATCAAGTGAGTCCATCATCAGGGGATGCATCAATAGATATTCTTCAGATCTTAATGATGTATCCATGAGCTATAGATATATACATATGTGTGTGTGTGTGTGTGTGTGTGTGTGTGTGTGTGTGTGTGTGTATAGGTTGTTAGTATCTCTACAATTTTTAAGAAAATTTAGATTGGAAATGAGTTTAGCTCTGGATAATCTTAATTTCTCAAATTCTGATGCGTTGTCCATCATATCCCTTCCATGGTAGGACTTGATGTTGTTAAATAATGAATCCATATAGGTGAGGATAGTTTTAGATAGATGGGGAATGACCTGTTATAGAGTTTTGTGAACCCAACGTTTCGGACTACCAACTAAGTCCATCATCAGGGGATGCATCAATAGATATTCTTTAGATATTAATGATGTATCCATGAGCTATATTTAGGGTATATATATATAGGTTGTCATTATCTCTACAATTTTTAAGAAAATTTAGATTGGAAATGAGTTTAGCTCTGGATAATCTTAATTTCTCGAATTCTGATGCGCTATCCATCATATTCTGATGGGATATGATGACACGCGCATCAGAATTCGAGAAGATTATAGATTATCCAGAGCTAAACTCATTTCCAACCAATTCTAAAAGATTTAGAGGATAATACAAACATATATATACGATATAATAATATAATATATATATATATATATAATATATATATATAATATAATATATATATATATATTAATATATATATATATATATATATATATATATATATATAATATATAATTATATATATATACATACCCTAAATATAGCTCATGGATACATCATTAAGATCTGAAGAATATCTATTGACGCATCCCCTGATGATGGACTCACTTGGTAGTCTGAAACGTTGGGTTCACAAAACTCTATAACAGGTCATTCCTCATCTATCTAAAACTATCCTCACTTGTATGGATTCATTATTTAAGGTTGTCATAGTTTATGTTCCGAGTCCTTCTTTTCCAAATCCAACTTTCATCCTCTTTTTCCAGAAAAAACAATGTTTGTTTATAATCTCATCCAGCGTGTATATGTCATTTACAGTCCTAGTTACAGTTGCCACCAACTTGCTGGACCTCTCTCTCCTTATTTCACATTTCTTTGAATTAAATAATAGTGTGTGTCCTTGATCACACATTTGAATCACGCTCAACATACTATGATTCATGATTTTTATGAGTAACACGTCTTTTGTTGTAACATCCTTACCTCCAAGATTAATTGTGCATGTTCCTATAACGTTTACAAATCCATCATATCCAAAAGATATTGTTCCGTTATCTCCTTCCTTTAGAGATATAATTTTTTTCTATCTCCGATCATATGTGTTCAGAAACCACTGTCAATATGCCATACATTCTTCTTGCTTTAGATTTTAGAGCAACCACACAACTTTCATTTTTCTTCTTCCAAATCTATGGGGGGATATTTTGATTTTGTTGTGGATCCCTTACAAGAGTGATTAATCTACAAACTTTAGCTAAATGTCCAAAATTTCCTCAACAATAACATACACCAGGAAATATGATTTGATACCTGAGAGGGGAAGATTTTATTTGTGATGTTGTTCTCCAAGAGCCTTCCTTCAATATGGGTTGTTGGTTCTATGTATCTTGAACCTTTTGTTCTACTGGGAAGTCTTCTTCCTTCTCGATAGATCCTTTAGTAATTTCTACATAAGTTTTTTGTTTGTCTCCTTTTTTCTGTTGTTGAAGAACTTGAACCTTTCACGAATGTTTGCATGTAACCTAATCATGTCTTGTAATTGCATAACCTTTTACTATTGATGAGCTCATCCAATGCTTTGAATTTGTTTGCAAAGTTCTACTAGACATTTTGTTTGGTCAATTTAGTGTGTCCTAAATTGCTACATTAATTATCAATCCGGGATTTGTAAGCTGACGAAGTGTGGCACACTATATGTGCAAGATAACCTATTTCTTACTTTTGTTGTTTTTATCTTTGTTTATGGAATTCTTATTCCTAAGTTTGTAGAAGGCAAGTATGGTTATAATTTTTAAGGCAATTATGTCCTTTATAAGGGTTCCCAAAACTTAACGCTTTAGAAGGTCTTAGAACATTCTAGCACAAAATAATACTTAAATCTAGAATGAAAAATATGTTGCTATTTAAAACAAGTAATTAATGAATTACTGATTATGAAACTATCATCTCTGTTGCTGTCTAAACACAGAAAAATGATTTAAGCTACTGCACTCAAGGAAATGAAAGACTGCAAAGAAAGTAAAACTAAAATTAAATTACATCATTCATATTTTGATCCCTCGCCAGTTAGTCTAGCTATGGCTTTCGGAGGTAACCGTCAATGAAATGAGCAATCCAATATCTAATTGCCGAAAGTAAACTAAAATCAAATCACAACATTCATATTTCAATCCCTCACCAGTTAGTCTAGCTATGGCTTTCGGGGGTAACCATCAATGAAATGAGCAATCCAATTATCTAATTGTAGAAAAGTAAACTAAAATCAAATCACAGCATTCATATTTCAATCCCTTGCCAGTTAGTCTAGTTATGGCTTTCGGAGGTAATCGTCAATGAAATGAGCAATCCAATTATCTAATTGCAGAAAATTAAACTAAAATCAAATCATAGCATTCATATTTCAATCCCACGCCAGTTAGTCTAGCTATGGCTTTCGGAGGTAACCGTCAATAAAATGAGCAATCCAATTATCTAATTGCATAAAAATAAACTAAAATCAAATCACAGCATTCATATTTCAATCCCTCGCCAGTTAGTCTAGCTATGGCTTTCGGAGGTAACGGTTAATGAAATGAGCAATCCAATTATCTAATTGCAGGAAAGTAAACTAAAATCAAATCACAACATTCATATTTCAATCCCTTGCCAGTTAGCCTAGCTATGGCTTTCAGAGGTAACTGTCAATGAAATGAGTGAGTTGATTTCTAAACTAACTTACCAAAACAAATGAACAAAACTGAAATCAACAAAACAGAACTTAAAAGAAACTAAGAAAAGCAAAGCCAACAGAGGATTAATTCCATATCACTAGTTATTGTGAAAATTTTATACAAATGCCCGGGCTACCTACTCTATCCTGAAACATGCACACACTGATCAGCGTTACACAAAGCTTGTAAAGTCATGGACAGAAGTGAAATGTTAGAAATACATATACAAGTGAATAGCTATAAATCATGTGCAGTAAAAACAAAGAAATGATATATAAACACTATACAACAACAATGGAAACGAAACCTCAATGTGCAGGGGCCCTCTGCACAACCTCGGACAACAGGCTATCAATCCAAAATCACGTTTACGCAACCATGTAGAACAGAGTCTTCTTATATATCTCAAAACACAGTTATAGGAATAAACTAGTGTCACGACACAGTGAGTTCTTAACAACAAAATTACATTCAAAAGACTAGCTATTATGCATATAGGAATGCGTTATTTATAACAAAGGTTTCATAACTGTTTTTCTGTAAAACTATGTGAACAGAGGACACGTGAAAAACAACGTCCATGGATTTAGCATCATGGTCGCCGAGATTAGGCAATCTATTGAAAGCGGTGGTTGGATCCACATCGTGGTCAGCCTACAGGTGTCAGTGTGCCTCCAGAGATCTAGAAACGGCCACGAAAGTCTTCACGTGCTTGAAAACGGCGTCCTGTTGCCGTAGGACTCTCCTGTTTGACCACTGCTTGACCACCGTTGACCACGACCTTCTTTGATGAATCCAGCTGGACCAATGGGACCTGACCCATTGCCAGGTCATTTCCAACTTGCCCATGTGTCTTGCTTTGCCTCATGACACCTGCAACCTGTAGTTTAACAAAAACAGCTGTGGAAAGTTGAACCAGCTGTGGAAAGTGACAAGATTCCGCAGCTCATAAGCAAAAATCTAGTTCAAACATCAAACACAAGGTCATAGTTAAAAAAACCACTTTAAATGCTTTTTTATGATTAATATGCAATGATATTGATAGCTTAGGAGGTCCAGGTGAATGGAAAGAATCTAGAAAAATGTGTAGGAAAGATGCAAGTTCGGGGCTCAACACATTTCTTCTATGTGCTTCCTTTCGTAGAGAGACTATCTTTGCTTCTAAATCTTCCCTTGCCTTGTTTCTTTCTTCTAGTTTGCTTATGAGTAATTCTTCAATTTTTCTAGCTTCTTCCAAATGCACCTTAATATTGATGATGATATTTTCTAATTCTTCATTCTTAATATTGAGGCTTTTGGCGTGTTCTTTCACTACTTTTAGTTCGACTTCCAATGATTTGGCATTTCCTCTTTC
The DNA here is from genome assembly GCA_000404065.3 of Pinus taeda. Classification (NCBI taxonomy): domain Eukaryota; kingdom Viridiplantae; phylum Streptophyta; class Pinopsida; order Pinales; family Pinaceae; genus Pinus; species Pinus taeda. The sequence goes on from APFE031026281.1 coordinate 302,422, forward strand.
AACCTCAAGATCCTTTATAACTTTGACAATATCCTTTTCAAATTAGACCTTGTCCATCTCTTCTTCATCATCTTCTTCCTCTTTAGGAGCTTCCTTCCTATTGTACCTAGCCATGAATAACACTCTTATCGTGTCATTTTCTTCATCACTTTCACTTTCTTCTTCAGATGAGGAACTATCTTCTTTTGAGTAAAATATTTTCTTAAATCCCCTTGTTTTACCTTGCTTGTTGAATCTTATTTGATTTTTCTTTGTTTTCCTAGGAGCTTCTTCTTCATCATTAGAATTATTATGAGCACACTTAGCAACAAAGCAACCAATCTCACCATAGTTGAAACATATTAAGGGAAGCTTACCTTTGAACTTACCCGTTCCTCTTTTTAACTTTTTGAAAAAGTTAACAACTTCTTCATCTATGATTTCTTCTTCACAACAATTCAAGCTTGTTTTTAATTGTTGTTTGTTTTTCTTGGTCTTCTTGGATGTTTTGAAGACTACTTATCGGTTAGATGGACTTTCTTGTTCTGTACTCATTTCGTAAGCTATAAGTATTCCATGCAGCTCATCCATCTCGAGCTTTTCTAAATCCTCTCTTTCTTCTAGCACCAAGACTTTGGAATCGAACCTCATTAGAAGTGATATTAGTACCTTTAAGTCAAATACCTTGTTATCCATTAGTTCTCCTAGTCCTTCAATGCATTCACTACTTCATCAACATGGAGAAAATAAGCTGCAATGTTTTCATCTTTGTTCATTTTCGGTTACTCAAATTTACCTCGGTAGGTCTGGAGCTTGGCCTCCTTTACCTTCTTTTCCCCTTCATATAGTTCGAAGCTTGTCCCAAATTTCTTTCGTCGATTTGCAGTGCATCACTTTAACATGTATAGATTCTATTAAACCACTCAGAATGGCATTTTTAGCTTTACCATTGCTTTCATAAAGCTTCATGCCATTAATATCCGAAGGAACAGTTGAAGGTTCTTAATATTCATTTAATACAACATTACAAACATCAAATCCTTATGTTTGAATGTATTTCTTCATCCTCCCACTACAAAAAGCATAGTTGTGTCCATTAATCACTGGAAATTCGGGCTTTGTCCACTCCATGATCTCCTTCCGGTGGTTAAACCACTAGTGAAGGAACCTGCTATAGTACCAATTGTTTGAAATACTAACAAGGGGGTGAATCAATATTTCTTATCAATTAGTAACTTATTAGATTTTTTAGATCACTAACAACATATAAAGCATGAAAATATCAAGAGAACAATGCACAAGAAGTTTTAAGGTGGAAACCCTTCAAGGAGAAAAACCAATGAACACTTTTATAATAATTTTGTGAGTACATAATATGCTTCAAATCCAACTAAAAAGGGAAGCTCCAACTCCCTATTACTCTAGAAAGGCACTCAATTTTCCAGATCCAACTAAAATGACACTCCAACGCCCTGGATTTAACATTTGTTGCAGATAAGATGCTCCAACACCCTTGCAAGATCTAACTTTCCCTAGCACCAACTTGCCACCTTGAAGTGTTTTCAGGCCACCACCTAAAGGTGACTTCAATCACCTGCCTTGCACCACCCAAGCACCCTATAAATTATAATAAAATGGACAAACAATTGTGGGCTCCCATGTTAGGGACAATGACGTACTTACAATGAATATACTTCTACAAATTGTTATGGACTCCTATACTAGGGACAACGACCCACTTACAATAAATAGACTTATGCAATGATATAATAATGAAATCCCAACAATGAAACCCTTACAATTAGACTTCTTAGATAATGACAACAAAAGAAAATACATACAACTACAAAACTTTTACTTCAGGTGATGAAACCCTACTGCAAATTTCTTTAGTTGCACAGTAAGACAAATGAATCCATTAAGGCCTGCTGCAAGATGACAAGACTGCTGCAATTATATGATAGTGAGGCACAACTTGAATAATGGCAAAAACCCTTACTATGATAATAATGTTGAATTCCCTTCATGTTGCAAAATGATGAACTTTTCTTATGACAACGAGACCCTTATCGTATTAGGAATGATGATACCCTTACTCAAATGCCCTGAAGGTTTATGCTCCAATAATAAGCACTCCTTAAACTTGAATAGGCCAGGTGAGGGTATCCTGATGCTTGTTTACGTTGATCAAAATAAACACCTCAAAACATATATCTTCACTAAGGTCGACACACATATAAACTGCTCAAAAGAATGCTTCTAATCAAACTTGTATGCCAATGATCATACTTGAGTGGCTTTAATTAGGTCGGCTTAATTAGGCTGTAGGAACATGTATAAATCGATACCTTTTATGTCAAAAGTTTAGCTCAATGCATAACCAGTCATACAACACAGTGAAACAAGTGTAATTTCTATGTTGTAGACGCGTTATATCTCCAACGGATGTGGGGATGAAAGAGTACTAGTCTCAAGGCACAATCATGCCACTGTTATCAACAAAAAATGGGCTTAGACCTTCATTTTTTTAAGCCTAGACAAGATGCCTAAAATATGCATCAAACACCTAGGGTTGTTCTTTCCATTTCAGAGTGTCTCAATAGTTGAATACTTCAAGACCGTAGGTACTTTCCAAGCCTATTGGAAGCTCAAAGATAAATGTTAGAAGTATTGTCTTAACTGTACCGAGATATCAACAACTTATGCATAGAATTTAGGTACCCTTCTTCAAAATAGTCCAAGCTTGCAGCTGATTTTAGGAGCTCCAAAAAGATACAAATCTTAGTGTTGGACCAGAAAAGGAGTCCATAAAAATTTCAGAAATTTCCCTAAGAGGGTTGAGACCTATAAACAATGTGAACCCTTACTCTTGCAATAATATGTCTGCAATAAGCACAAAGTGATTAAGGTTGTAGAGAGAATAATGTTCTAAAACAAGTCCGAAAAAAGACTTTAGATGGTACTCCACTGCTTCAGAGATTTGAGTGCATTTATTTATCCTTTCAACATGAAGCGGATCCACTTGCAAACAAACTAAGCCCAATGATGCCCTTATGCCCAAAATATATAAGTCTTACACCTCCAAAACAAGTTGTTCGTCAACGTTGAAGTGCACATACCATGCCCTAATAGAGGATTGAATCCCTTAAGAAAACAATACACTCAAAAGAACCCCTTTCAAACAATACCCTCATCAGATTTTGCAATACTCCATAGGGCCAAAAATTTTAGAGCTTACTAGCCTTATGATCTGTGTTTGAATTGCATATCTTGGAGAGCTAATTGAATGCCATTATATAGTTTTTGAGGGGCATATATGAGGGTAGTTGTAACTGCCCTAGGTTAAAAGCTCATGTAATAAAAGTTAATAAAGGAAAAATAAGACCAAGGTCAAGGGACACTTATTCCAAGCTTAATGTTGGGCAAAATATCCTAATGGGCATCACTTGTAGTGTTTATGGCTAAGGGAAATTGACAAAGGCAATGGCAAAGGCTTTGAAAAGGCAAAGAGGCATTAATTGGCATTTTATTTATGAAAATAATGGAAATTAGGAGAAAAGGGAGGTGAAAGGTCACAGGTTGCATGTGAGGAGGACATTGAAGGAAAATAGAGGAAAAATGAAGAAATTAGAGGCATCAATAATAAAAATACATTAGAGCATCAGTTGGTAGCCTTTTGTCAGTTTAGTTTTGGAGTTACTCTCATAGAGGAGAAGAGCACCAAGAATAGAAGGAAAGCAAGCAAGAAAAGGAAGGACAAGGAAAGCAAAGGAAAGAAAGGATCAAGCAAGGAAAGGTTGGATCAAGCAACTTCAACAAGAATACTTATAGGTAACAGATTTCATATATGGTTTCCTAGTTCATTTTGGCATGCATGGCATATTCATGTGTGTATTTTGCTTTCTTTGTTGTCAAGGGCATATATTTTGTTGAGTTTTGACAATGGTTTTATCCTTTCCTTGCCATTTATGGATAACCATGGTGTGATACGATTCTTTCTTGGTTGAGATTTTATTGTTGGAAGGTTTTGGATATGGGTGAGGTGGTCTCAAGAAAATCCCAAGGGTTAGGGTTGGACATGGTTTTCTCTGAGAAGCCCTCAACAGGTGGGTGGAGAAAGGAAAATTCCTCAAGGGATGGTAAAGGAATTCTGAGGCATCAAAGCTCGGTTTGGTTTTGTGATCTCGGGGCTAGTCTAGGTGAGATCACAGTATGGTGAGGGTGGAGGTGGTTTAACCTCTGGATTCCCTTGGTTGTTTATGTATGGTTTTACCTTATGAGATCCCACATTCATGCTTGGAATTTTGCATGGGGGTGATTGGTTGAAAGAAACATTTGGTTCAACCCAATCTATAGTTGGGTGGTATGTGGAAGTCCCTGACTTGGTTGGCTTTTGCATATGGTTAATAAAAGCTAAGTTCCTCTTGCTTTTAATGATTAAATGTACTTGTTATTTTTTTTAGAGGTGGTTCACGAGTGGCGCTACATCCACAAAAAATCTAGGCGGATCAACCTTGAAGGGAATCTTTTAAAGCTCGTCGGCTAGACTAGCAGGGGCCTAACCCCAAGGGCGTCGAGGAGAATTGACACTATGACCTCCCAATCGGCGAGGTACATAACAACGAGGACTCTACCAGTTGAGCTAACCCTTGGGGCTGATTCAATGTACTTGTTATTATCTGGCTTTAATAGTTGTTCTCTCATTGTTATTTATTTGGTTATATGTTGGTTATATGCATGGTTAATTAACAGATCTAAGTACGTCTCTTAACACATTTATATTAATGAATGTTTGGATAATGAATGCAAGACCTAATTGGTGTTATGCCAACTATTGTGAGAAGACATTGTTCCTTATTGTTTATCCTTAGATAAGTTTTCAGATCATTATGTTCAAATTTGCATTCATGACCTATAGGTTGCATGTTCACCATGTGTTTGACGGAGTGTTAGTCCCAGTTGGGAGAGGTCATGTCAAGTCTTGGATCAAGTTTTGGTTTATAAGCTTCGTTTCTATGTCATTTGTCATCTCTGGAAATTTCACTAAGTTTTAGGCATAGGCCTGAGTCCTGGCCTTGAAAAAGGTGGCTCTAAATTCGGGGTCGCTAGAATAGAATTGACTGGAAAAGTCCATAGTCACATGGAGGCAGACTTATCAATGCGTCTGGAGGGCTACAATTGCTTGCATGTCTTGGAAAGGGAGCGAATGGGGCTCTAGATCAATGAAAAAAAGAGTTATCTCAGGGGTTGGACACCTAGAGGGGTTGGGTTGCTCCTGGAGGTCCTATAGCACCTGAGGGAAGTCAGGAATTTCTTAAGTTGTTGACTCCATTTCCTTAAGGTCATATAGGAGGTTGAGTCTTATCATAGTGACCCTCAACTCATGTTTACCCTGAGAAAATTGGTGGAAGTGGGTAAATGTGTGAGGAGGCGATTACAGTAGCCGAATTGATGTTTTGGAGGGAAAGTAATGTTTAAAATTCAAAATTATTAGAGGGAACAACCCATTTATGGTGAGGTTGGCTTGAATAGGAGGGAAATTTGAATTTGAAATTCAAATTCCTTTAGAGCCAAAACCCTCACATGCTCTTAATTTTAAAAACAATTTTTCATAATCAACCTTTTTCCATAAGAAACATTATTTTAATTCTTGGTGAAGAGCCTTATGACTTGAGCATTTGTCTTGGCCAAAGGAGGGTTGCCACATCATCAACTTTTGGGGTTTTTTTCCACAAGTCAAGGCTTCAACTTAAAACAAGCATATTTCTCAAATTGTGAAGGCTCTAGTGGCATGTCATATGCCATTGGAATTGACTCGACGAGGGGAATCCAACAAAGATGATCCAAACTCAAGACATTATGATTTTCCATGTCATTTTGTTCTATAAAGGTAGGGCATATTTTGGTGCTACTTGGTTTGACATCAATGTGCAAAGACAATTTTTTTGTTCAGCCATCGATAGCCCCCAAAAAAATAAGGAAATTTTTTTCTTGTTCACAACCATGCCAATTGCATCAGACAAGGTTGTAAGGAGCCTTTCTAGAATAGCCATATTTCTCATGTTCCCATCACTAAATATAAGAATATTGTCCAAGACAAAAGATGAGAGATTCTAAGGGAGGAACCCACTTGGATCTCCTGAAAATTGTGTTTAGAAGAGGCATCTAAGATCATTCTGCTTATACTTTCTACAACCAAAAGGAAGAGCAGTGATCCGAATGGAAAATGGCATCCACCCATGGTATTATAACTCAAGAAGGCTATAAATAATGGGCCTCGCTTTGTAATAGGACATATTTGTCCACACAATGTAGATATAAGTGTTTTCCCTCTCATTTAATAAAGAATTGGGTTTTATTGTATATCTTGTTTTCTATTTTCATATTTTGTTTTGGGATGTATTCAGTTCATGCATTCCTTCATTATTGTTCTCTTATTGGGTTCTCTCCTCCTCTCTTAACATTCTTGGTTCCTAAATCTTAGCCCCTAAGATCTGGATCAATGGTATTAGACTAGTTTATGAATCCATGGCAACTAGGATTCACATAGTAGGTGTGTAAGGAAGATTGTTTTTCTGAATTTTCAGACCTAGTGAGATGGGTTGTTATCCTCGTGCGAAGCTCTTTCCAATTCTGGCACCCTTAGCAACAAGTTTTATTGATTCTGTGGAGATATCATGGGCCAATTGGAGTTTCATTAGGCATTATGAAATTAGAGCACCATTACACTGTATTTAGTGTCATATGTTTATGCAATTAGGGATTCATCATTTGGGCTCTCATGGTGCTCCTATAAGTAGGGTTGGAGGACTCAAAGGCATTAACCATTACTGAGTAGCTCCTCTACTTCCTTATCATCATCATAGTCATGTCTTATGGCTTCTTAATCTATGGAAGTATTGTTTGGCCAACATTCCACATTACGCTCTTGGTTATTTAGGTCTCCAAAGATTTTTCTAGATTTAGAATTGGTTCATCAGGTTTAGGAACCCTTCTTCCGGTCTACCATAATGAATATTTTGGGGCTTCTCCCACTGAGTGTCTTATGTTGCACAAATGCATTCAACATAATGAAGATCCTAGATGCATGCCCATATTACAACATGTTCAATGACGACCTCATGCGGACAAAGATGGCAAATGAGATCAACAACTGAGAGATGATCACAGTCCTGGTAGTGAATACTACTACAATGGCCTCACTTAGCGACATGGATCTAGCATCCATCCAGCGTTCCTCAAGCCTTCATGTGGTGCTCGACTTCTATGACCCCAATAAGCTCCACCAGGTCACCAATGACACCACTCTTAGCACCATGCTCTATCAAACCACCAACACAACATTGACTTCATCAACATCACCAATCTCAAGGGTGGCAAGGTTGGCTTCAGCCTTGCAGTGCATGAGGCCAAGTTGGACTTGACATATTTTAAGTTTATGAAGAAAGAGGGCTACAACTTATCTATCATGGAGGTGAGTCAATCATGACCAATGTGGTAGAGGCGTCAACATTGTCCCCCTCCAACATGAACATTGCAATTGTTCTAATAAAAGGCGGGTGTAAGATCTTCACCGACCTGATCTCCACTATAGGGGTTCTCAAGTCCTACGAGGACTCCATCCAGGGTGACCTAACAATGTTCACCCCAAAGGATATTGCATTTACAAGTGTCACCAGCAAGATGTTTAACAAGATGTCTAGTGAAGATAAGGTCGCCATGCTAGAGTTCCATGCATTGACCGTATACAGCTCGTAAGACCATCAATGGCCCCATCGACATGATGGAAAGCATCAATGTTGGCAAGTACATACTAATAGTGACCTCCTTTGGGGATACTGTCATGCTCAATATGGGCATCAACAATGCCACAATCACTATCTCATTCCTCGATGACCAGTCTATTTGCTCTTTTTGGTGGATAAGGCATTGAAGCCTAAGGAGCTCTTCATCACAACTCCCTCACCCTTACATTACATGAAATTCTCACAAGAAAAGTCATGAATTGTGGTGATGGGGGGAGATGACTTCATTGGATATCATTTGGTAGAGGAATTTGGCAACAATGAAGTTGTTAACGACTTCTTCACCAGATGAAAAGAGAACCTTGGAAAATGGATTGGGCATCCAAATTTTCAACTCATTCGGCAAGATTTGGTTGAGACCCTGTTGGTAGAAGTGGATCAGATCTACCATTTGGCTTGCCCGACATCGGGTATATTATATAAATATAATTGTGTGAAGACCACAAAGACTAACATGAGTAGCACATTGAATATGTTGGAACTCGCTGAAGCTATGAAGGAGCTCATAAAGCCTTTTGCTCAGTTGAAGATGACTGAAAATATTCCAAATGATACACAAATGAGGAAGCCTAACATAAAAAAAGGAAAAAACCTTTCTTGGATGGGAAACTAAGGTATCTTTACATGAAGGCCTACCTCGTATGGTTGAGGACTTCTGCTTGCAATTGAAAGTTCAAAAAAAAAGTGATACAATAAGCTTTATATATGATCTACCAATCTAGTTAGTAGAAGCATTTCATACAAATTTAGAAGAAGTGATAGAAGCAGATCTTCTTATCATGTTATAAACAACAACTCACTCAATATAGAAGAGCAACAACACTTTGTTTTGGGAGTCTTAGAACATATAGGTGTTCCCTCTAAGAAACTTGAAAATATGATTGAAGTTTGGAATAAGGTGGACCTTCCACAGTATGATCTGGAAAGTGTTTTTCCCGTTGAATCTCTTGAATATGAAAAACAAGAGCCATGTATATCAAATTTTGTTTTCTATAATATTGTCTCCTCAGAGTTTCATAATCAGATTATTTTGATTGGAACAATCATCAAGGCCATGCAAGTTATTTATTTATGTGGATAGATTTTCACGAGTGTCATGGAAGCATGTTGTGGTTGAAATAAATAAAAAGGTTCCCTGTAATGATTTCCCACAAGTATTATTCTTTCCAGAGTGTAGAACAATTAATAGAAGGGCACTTATATCTTTTCAAATTGGTATCATTCGATATCCCCATGAACACTTTGATTATTCGTAAGGCACAATATATTTATTGAAGCTCATTTTCACATGTTTACCCAATTTTGCAATTTTATGGAGGTTTAATTTCTTTTTTCTTATATTTCCATTGAAAAACAAGAAGGAAACTCCGGTTCATCTTGTCAAGAAGGACATGTACGCTATGTCAAGGGCCTTGAATGTTGTGCAAATAAAGAATTTACATGGTGATCTCAAGTTGGCTTCAAGAACATCAGAAATAAGAGTATAGTCAGCTTCAACTTATATGGCTTACTTAGAAAGGGTGTTTTGTTTAAGCATAGTAGAGGCACTTGGATTTCCTGATAGATTTATTGCAATGGGTCCTGTGATAACTTACAAAGATAAGCCACCATATTTCTACCACGTAGACCAGTAATCGAACTATCTTGAGGTCCATTTACTAGGCCATGCACTGTCAGTCTTACAGTTGGCCCATAATCATTGCATGGTATCTCTATCCTCAGACCCTCATTCATCATGGTTATGGGTCACCCACAAACCCATGGTTATGGGTCAACCACACAAAACCCTTGCCACCAAATTCCATTTGCTAGGCTGCACACTGTCAATATCACAATTAGCTCACAAGCATTACAAGGTATCTCTATCCTCAGATCTTCGTTCATCATGGTTATGGGTCATCCACAAACCCATTGTTATGGGTCAACCACCAAAAACTTGTGTCTTCAATAGCTCTTGGCTTTGGGTCATCCACAAACCCATGGTTATGGGTCAGCCTCACAAAACCCTTCTCTTCATTGGATCAAATTCAATAAACGCTTCTCAAGAGGGAACTTGACGCAATGGGGACCACTGCTTCCTAAGGGGGAAGGAGTGATCTAAATAGAAAGTGGCATCTACCCATGGTATTGTAGCTCAAGAAGGCTATAAATAACGAGGCTCACTTCATAAAAGGACAGATTTGTCTACACAATGTAGATGTAACAATGTTTTCCATCTCATTTAATAAAGAATTGGGTTTTATGGTATACCATGTTTTCTCTTTTCATATTTTGTTTTGGGATGTATTTAGTTCATGCTTTCCTTCATTAATGTTCTCTTGTTGGGTTCTCTCCTCCTCTCTTAGCATTCTTGGTTCCTAGATCTTAACCCCCAAGGTTTAGATCAAGCAGGGGGGACAAAGGGCAACCCTATCTTGATCCTTGACCAAAATGGAAGAAATTTGAGGTAGCTCCATTGGTAAGGATTGCAAAAGAGGTGGAACTTAGGAAACTTATAACCCAAAAGACAAAATCAGGCTTGAAGCCCAGTTGAAGCAAAAGGAGGCAAATATATAGCCAATTCATCCTGTCAAAGGCTTTGGAGAGGTCCACCTTTAGGATGGTAGCCTTAAGCTTGTGGGAGTGAATGTTGTGTAGGCCTTCTTGGGCAATACCTATGACTTCATGAATCTTCTTGTTTCAGAGAAAATCAAATTATTTCGGAGAGATGTGATTTAAGAGAGTGTCCTTGATCCTCTTGGCAATGATTTTGGAGATAATCTTATAAATAGATTACAGAGAGATATCAACCTGAATAGCTCAAAATATGTTGGGTTATCAACCTTTGGAATTAGAGCAATAAAAAGTAGTGTTAAAAAGAGCCAACACATGTCCAAAAAGTCTAAAATACACACATATATATCTTTTCAAATTTTCAATTTTATATCAATAATTCCATCTTTTAATGATATATACATACATTTTCTAAGCCTATTCTATTGTGATGTTCTATATACTCTCAAAGTCTCTAAATGTTTTTTTTTTTTTTAAAGTTAAAATGAAGATGAGCCAACTCTCTTGTACCTCTAGCCATCTAGTAGTACTTAGCCATCTAAATACTATGCAGGCTTTTTTTGTCAACCCTCTGCCATCATGTAGTTACTGTGTAGGTTTTTTTTTTGGGTACTGTGTAGGTTTTTTTGGCAATTCAATGATTTAGGTTTGAGAAACCATACTATAACTGATGTTTCAGGTAACCTTTCATTGGGGTCGAGGATAAAAACAAAAGCATGAATGATGTTTTGAAATACATATGAAGATGCAGTGGTCATTTCCCTTTTATCTACGTGGGTTTGGAATAAAGGCCATGAGTTTTAGGAGAAGAATGTGCATAGAAATTTGGCTTTGTTTCCATAAAATTCAACGAAATGATGTGACTTATATTTATTTTGGTGCCAAGGGCGGGCGTTTAGGACCACACTATCATGCCCTCTTAATACTTAAATGATACAAGTCTAACATGTGCTCATTTCAAACTTGATATATAATACTTTATAAAGCAAAGTCTATGGTGGTGTAAATGTCATCCCACTATAATGTGGGTCCCATTTCATTTTTCTTTCGCGCATATTTTCCATATTTGGTTTCATCCTTATGACGGTTTTATTTAATATTTTTATAATAATACTAATATTTCTATAATAACCAAATTAAATCATTATAACTTAAGGGAAAGCTTAAATTTCCGGCTTTTAGTGTTTGATTCGATGTGTGTATTCTTACTCAAAATTTTATTTAATATGTATATTTTTTATTTTTCATTTAATGTGCGAGGAAATTAAATACAAAAATATGGATAATTATTATGGTTAAACTAATTTCACCAACATTAATCACTAAACCATGGATATTGGCCATTGAAAAACCAACCAAAAGAAATTATAACAAGTAAAAGAAATGGCTCGTTTGCTAGTAAGTTTTCTCAAGATTTGAAGGACCAAAGTAAATCATTAAACTTAAGGGAAAGCTTAAATTTCAGGCTTTTAGTGTTTGATTCAATGTGTGTATTCTCACTCAAAATTTTATTTAATATGTATATTTTTTTATTTTCATTTAATATGCGAGGAAATTAAACAAAAATATGGATAATTATTATGGTTAAACTAATTTCACCAACACTAATCACTAAACCATGGATATTGGCCATTGAAAAACCAACTAAAAAAATTATAACAAGTAAGTTTGCTAGTAAGTTTTCTCAAGATTTCAAGGATAACTTTATAGTTGAGTTTCTTCCTCCAATGATCTTTCTTAAATATTTCTACTTTTGGACAGACATATTGTTGTATTTTATGTCCTTTTATGATGCCAAAAGGATGATGTTAATTAAGTTTATTATTTTTTTTGATTTTAGATTTGCAATGACTTTCTATCACTTTGCATTGTTTTTGTGGGTTAAATTGTTTTATAGGTTAATCCAATTCCACTTTCACATATAGTTCAAATAAAAAATTAATGGTAAAGGATTGAAGTGAAAGATTGGACTTAACAATAAAATTGAAGTGAAAGATTGGACTTAACAATAAAAATGAGAGTTTATAACTGAGTGGATTACTTTATCAATTTGTAAAAAAATAGGTTATTTTAATAAATAAATAAATAATATTATATAAATAAGTGAATATTCAAATTGATATATATCTACCAAAAATATATCAATATCATAAAATTAATTATATTATAATTAATAAATTTTTATTTTTATTTTTATTTTTATTTATTTTTTGATTATTATTTATTTAATATAATAATAAACATAATAATATTTAATAATTGGTTATAGGTAAACATATCAAATATAAAATAATTTTATTAAAAATAGAGTAATTAAAAATATATATATTTTTTTTAACAATGGCCATCATATTTTTTAAAGATTTATATATTAAAGATAAAAAATATGTTTATTTTTATTTTATATTTCTTTTTATTTTTTTTTTTATCTATGGGAATGATATTTGTTAAAGTAATTTGGTGAGGCTCAGATCAAATCTAGTCGTTGTCACTATAATACCAAGAGTATATCCAACAACCCAAGATATTCCAGGAATTTATGACTTAGCAAAAACTTCGCAAGGGTGGGGGAACCTACTCCTTGAGCCTTATTACAAGGGCCAAAGATGCCCCCTCATGGGATTTGAAACTGAGTGGAGGGGATAAGATCTCATTGTGCCAGCCACTTGGTCATCCCACAAGGAAACAACCAATTTTAGTAATCAAATGACTATGTCAAGGTAGGTCTTTTTCCTTGTACATATGTCTTATACATCAATTTGGTGTGGCCTTGACCTTAAAATTAGATTATTATTATTATTATTATTATTATTTGTGAGCTAAGCAAGTGATTTATATTATATCATATAAAAAAGAATAGCATAAGATAGCCTTGCTATGCTTATTGGTTTTCCACAAGCGAAATGAGACCATAAACATAACAATACCACTTTTGTATATACACATGTCTATAACTAATAGAAAAACCTACTAAATATTACCTACTAAACATAATAGGGCCTATTATGTAGGCTTGAGAGCCTTTTATATCTTTAATTGTCATCAAAATAATACAAACAAGTGTATTGGTAGTTGCCCTAAACTGTAGCCATTTAGTGGGGGAATCCACTTGGATTGTTATAGGTGGGTCTGTATTCTCATATGAGTTTGTAAATTCTAGATTGGTAAGCTTTCTTGTCATTGCTATCATTTTGGTGTCCAACTTTCTAATTTGTTTCTAAACCTCATCCAGTCATAGTAAAGTCTCTTATTGCTCCTTTGATCACTCACTAGCACCTTGCCCATCATGGCCTTGAGTTTCCAATAAATATCCACCTTTTGCATGAATTTGATGCCCCTTGTCCCTGTATTGCTTGTATTCATAATCTAATTGTTGATTTGCTACAAGACCTCTTCATTTGCTATAAACATGCATTCAAGTCTAGGTTCCTTCTCAATATCCTCAATTTCCTTTTGGATTGTTGGAGGGGTATTTCTATAATAGACTTGTGCCAAGTGCTCCATTGTTGTCTGGGCCTAGGAAGTTGATGGAGTATTGTATTACGACAACCTCTTCTGCTACAAGAGCCTCTTCCTTTAGGCACGACTTTCCATCAGTGAAAAGAGAAGAACCCAATGAAAATTGAAAGAAGAGTATAGATAGCTCAACATAGGAAGATACTCAATACATTTTTCCTCATGATGAGACAAAAGTTGTGTACCTAAAGACTAGCATTTCACCTAGACTCAAAAACTACTCATCACCAGACCAAAGCTAGTACAAGCTTCCTAGCAAGGATGAGATAACTAAACAAAGAAGAAGATAAAAGTATGAAGAAATTTAGAGAATAGAGACTCTGAAAAAATCCCTTACACTAGATCCTTGCAAAGCGAGACCCAACAACCCCAAAGGAGAACAAAATGTTGACAAACGTAAAAATAAAGAAGTGACCTTGAATTACATTCCCATGAAAGCAGTATTGGTACTGGTCAATGGCCACCAAAAGTATTCTTGGAGTTGGATTAAAGGCTTTTGATAATGGCTAAGAAGTTTTGAAAATAGGGAGAAGGAATTCAAGATCTTGCAACCTAGGTAGTGCTTAGCCTAGACGAACCAAAGTTTATAGAATGAGGTAATGGAGCCAATAGAAGCTAGAATACATAGAGAACAAAAACAATCTTTGAACCACCCGGAGAAGGTAATCCAAAATGCTGAAGCTACAAGAGGGCTTAGACTAAACTAGAGTGCATTGAGCATGGGAAAGAAAAGACCAGGAAGAGACCCATAAGAAGAAATTCCTTCAGTTAATACTCACAAGCCCCTAATCCATTTAACATCCAAAGCTTGAAATTCTCAATTATGTTTAAAAAACAAACCCGACCATGAGTAATTGACTTACAATACAAGTGCAAACTTGTTTACAAAAGCTGAGGGATGTGGAGATGTCAAACAATATGATTTTTGGAAAAGGCCAATGTTTCCATTTTCCCATGTCCCAACAAACCAAATTCTCAAATGATGTTCCCTTTGTCCACCATAGTTGCTTCTTCACTAGATCTCCCTTGAGCGCAATGATGCCCTCTAGTGTGGAGCATCATCACCATACAAAACTAACCTAACGCATAAACCACTCTAATTACCATTGCATTGCTTACATACAGTGCTTGCGTCTTAATTGCATGCCTCTACCATGTGGAGGGGGCTACTGCCCTCCATTTGTTTTACCTCACATAATTGGCCCTTAATTAATGTCATTCGCCATGGGGGTTAGATTATATTATTATTATTATTATTATTAGGTATAAAGTAAGTATAAATTTCTTCATGGGTTGAGGTGGTTTAAAGGTTTACCTTGCTCAAAAGAGAAGGTTATATATTTAATCGTTGAGAGGTAGAGAATGTATACCTTTATTAGTAGTCAAATTGTTGCACAAAGACAAGTCCTTTGTACAAGAAGGTCTCATACACCAATTCAGTGTTTAATTTGGCTAGGCTTTAAAATTAGATTATTACTATTATATATGGAATAAACATGAATTATATATAATAAACATGAATTTCTTCATAGGTTGAGGTGGTTTGATGAGATAGTTGAGAGTTAGATTTTGTACTCTCCTCACTCCATTCAAATTTAAATAAAACTCTAGTATGTTATGATAAAGCTAAAAGAATAAATACCCCCAAAAGTTTCTTAGTGAATATTCACTTATAAATTATTGACACTAACTTGAATGTTATAATTGTCCGAGGAGGGCAACTCAATTGGTGATCGAAGCAATGTGAGCCTTGAGAAAAACAAAGAGATCCAAGGTTCAAACCCTCGGGCAATTCAATTGGTGATCGAAGTAATGTGAGCCCTAAGAAAAACAGAAAGATCCAAGGTTCAAACCCCAGTTATGACCCAATTTATGGAAAAGAAAACAAACCTTAAACCCCTAAAAATTTACTAATACCTACATGTCAAACACACTATTAAATTTTGCTAAAATACAACCCAAAAAAAACAACAATTTAAACTTAAATATTATAATTATAATAACATCCCATAGGTGACGTGTTCACTCTACTTTTTTGAACATCATCTCAATTTCTCTATATGAACCCAATATACAACGTGTTCATATAGACAACGTGATCATACTCTTAGAGGTATGTTTGTTTTCCATTTCTTCTTTTTAATTGATGTAAAAATGTTTTAATAAAAAAATATGTTTTTTATTTTAAATAAATTGGTTTCAATAAAAAATA
Source organism: Pinus taeda (assembly GCA_000404065.3). Lineage (NCBI taxonomy): Eukaryota > Viridiplantae > Streptophyta > Pinopsida > Pinales > Pinaceae > Pinus > Pinus taeda. The sequence goes on from APFE031026281.1 coordinate 318,487, forward strand.
TTGTTTTTATATTAAATAAAAAATGTGTTTTAATAAAAAAAATTATGTTTTTTCTATTTATTTAAATTAAAAATGTTTTAATAAAACAATATTTATATTCTAAATGCGTTAAGAATTGAATTAATAAATATTTATTATTATTATTATTTATTAATTTTGTTTAATATATATATATATAAATATATTATATATATATATATATATTTTTTTTTTTAAATTTAGTAATTTACATTTCATATTTTTAATTTCTTATTTTGATTAAAAAGATAGCATAAGATTTGAACTCAAAATTTCCAAATTGTAAATTTTTATTTCTAAATTAAAACATCTTACATTTTGAATAAACACTTCACCCATTTTTATACGAAAAATAATAAATAAAATATTCACCCAAAACAACAGATTTTTCAACTCTCCAGATAGTAAAATAAAAAAAATTGCATTCAAGAACTCTAATACTAATTAACCTATCTAAACGTTCTTGACAACTTGGAAATAACATGTTCTAGAGTTTCTAACCCACAATGTGAATGGTTAATATAAAGAAAAAAAATAAATTTTATTTCAAAAACTTCAAAATATTGAAATTAAGACATAGCATAGGTTGAATAGCGCCCCGTTTCTTCTACTGTCGGCTAATTTCCCGGCATGCCACCGCTCCCTGCCCCGCGAGAATCTGCATTTCATTTCCGGCTGATTTGGGTTTCATTTAGTCGAATTTCATTTCCTGTAATTCCAATAGATTTTAGTGGAATTTCATTTCATTTGAATTCTCCCGAGGAAGTCCCACTGTTCACAACCGGGAGTACTCATTTTTTCACACAGGGCATCAATCCCGAGCGCGGAAGCTCTGTAATAGTGCTATTCTTCGTTTATTTATTGTCCGAATCCCATCGGCGAGGCATTTTTCATATTCTATGCTGTTTCTGAGTTTATTTTGTGGCCACTGGAGTACCTTTTCGACTCTTTAGGAGGAAAACCTCCGAGCAAAGCCGATGAGCTCGAAATAACGGTTTTACAAGTGAGTTTCGCTGATCAGAGCGGCAAGGTGAGCAGTGGATTCTGTTGTTAACTTCTATTTCGATTTTCTCTGTAAAATTTAGTGTTTTTACGTGTTAATATATTGTATAGAAATGTCTCGTATATTTTTAGGAAAGAAATTTGTATCAGCTCGTATTTTAGGGTTTAATATTTTTGTATTTTCCCCTTTTTTACAAATTAACTTGCCGAGGCTCAGCTGTAATGCTTGCTTACTTTATCAGGGTTTTGTTGTCTGTTCTGCGTTTTCTTTAAAAATTTGGTGTGTTTTTAGCTTTGGGTTTTATAATCGGTAAAATTGATGAAAACCGCGAGCTTGTGTTGTTTGGCCAAAAAAACCTTGGTCTAAATGGCTTTCGGTACGTTTATCTCAGGTTCAGAAGAAAAATAAGCGATGCTTGTCGTGCTTGTTGGTTGTTATCTGTTTGCTTGTTGAATTTGTTAGTATGTTAGGGTTTGATCAGTTTGTAAACTTGTTCCTATTTATTTTTTCGCGTAAGCAAGTTTACTGTGCCAACATAGTAGCTTAATTTTGCATCTTTGGCCAATAGTTTTTTTTCTTTTCATTTAAGCGTTGCGATATTGTGTTGTATCTAGGTTTTTCTCTTGTTTTGGGATTTTTCCTTTTTCTTTTTACTAGTTGGCGTTACTTGGAGTTCACGGTGAGGTTTTGATTTTGCTTCAAAATTAGGCCTGGTAGTTGAGTACGCTATTGAATTATTGGCCTTGTTTCGTGCTTATGATATGCAAAATATATGTTTGCTTGTGTAGGCTTCTTGCTTCTCGTCTTAAGTGTGGTTGCTTGGTGATATTCTTGGTGATATTCTGGTTTCTTGTTAATATTTCTCTAATCTTTGTTTAATTGGCTTCAGTGGGATTTATTGCGGTTGTCTGTATTTTAGAGCAGCCTGTTTGGAGTGGCGGCTGTGCTTTGAATTTGATTTCTTTGGTTTTGCTTGATGTCCATGACCACTGTGGTATCTTCTCGTTTGCAAATATTTGCTTATTCTGTACAGAAAACAGTTCATTCTTTTGAGTTTGTTGCATCCTTGAAAAAGTTGCACAATTGTCTGAGTTATCTTTTGCAGTACCTTGAGATGTTTCGCTTCTTTCAGTTGAGCTGGCGTTTTCCACTTCAAGAGGGTTGTTAGCTGTTGTCCAACTCATATTATACCTGTTAAATTGTTCCAGTATTTTTTCATGTGTTATTTATTTATTTTTTCTTCTGGAGGTGTTTCCTTTAAACTCTAGAAGCATTGCAAGTAGTCTGATTACAGCAGTCATCCGAAGCTGCCTGTGATCATGGGCAAGACAGCCCTCAGAGGATTAAACATTAATCAGAAGTGCTATCCTTAAGCCAAGTTGCGGTGACAGGGTGGGTACTCTTTCAAACTACCGTGGACGTGCCCCTGGTCTCAACTGCTTATTTGTGTCTCTCGGGGAATAGAACATTTGTGGTTAGCCTGTTACACCACTCTCTTATCAATGTGTGCATCTTTTTCAATTCATTAGTTTGCTATGTGCTTGACAATCATATGTCTTTTGAGCCCGGCTTTTGTTTTTTTCCTTTTCAATTGGTATGATAAGTTGTTCGTTCTGAGCTGTAAGTGGCTCCTTTTTTTTGTCTGACATCTCTTCTTCACTGTCATTGGTAACTGATGCCTGTTTTACTTCTCTATTGGCAATAGGTGTTTTTGGTGTGCATGTATTGCAGTGCTATTGACTGTTGAATTTCAAAGAAAGCATTCTTTATCTGATGGAACGCTGTTTGTTTTAGATCATATGTCAGCGTATTATACTCCAAGTAGCAAGCAGATACTTTTGAAAAAGGATATTTTGGAAGTAAGTATGTGTGGAGGTCCAGAGCATCCGAAAGCTCCCAGTGTATGTGATACAAGTAAAAGTAGTCTTCGGGAAAAAGACAACAATGTTGCTGTGGTTGAGAAACAATCTTGTAAGAGTAAAGAAGTTGGCAAGATCTACTCAGTTCTCCTCGAGTTAGCTGCAGAAAATGACCTATTAGGTTTTCGGCAAGCAGCAAAGGAAAATGTGTTGAAAATTGATGAAGCTAGTCTTTGGTATGGTAGGAAACACGGTACTAGTCAGATGGTTTTGGAACAGAGGAATCCTGTAATGATTGCGGCACTTTTTGGAAGTGTAGATGTACTGAACTACATCTTAAGTACATATGCCACACATGGATTAGACATCAATAGTGGCTGTGGTTCAGACAACAGCACAGCCCTGCATTGTGCTGCTGCAGGAGGGTCTGGCCGTGTTGTTGAAACTGTTAAGCTGCTGATTCAGTCAGGTGCAGATGTTAATAGCTTGGATGTTTTTGGAAGGAGGCCTGCTGATTTGATCATTGTTCCTCCTAAATTAGCCCATGCTAGGTCTATCCTGGAAGAAATGCTGAATGTGGCTGTTGGTGCACTGTTAAATTCTTCAACAAAGTTTTCCAGCATTATGTCGGATTCTAGCTTCCATTTACCTGAATTCGTACATGATGAACCTACCAACTCATGTGGAGGGGAATATAATTGTTCGCAGTCTGTATCTCCATTTACTTCACCTCCTTTATCTTCATCGCCGGAAACCTCTTTTACCACTTCTCCATCATTGTCTCCAAATTCCATAGAGTTATCAAAGAGCTCTTGTGATAACAATGACAAAAAAGAATATCCAATTGACCCTTCTCTCCCTGACATTAAAAACAGCATTTACAGCACTGATGAGTTCCGAATGTTTTCTTTCAAGGTGCGGCCTTGTTCCAGGGCATATTCTCATGATTGGACTGAATGCCCTTTTGTGCATCCTGGCGAAAATGCTCGAAGACGGGACCCTAGACGGTATCACTACAGCTGTGTTCCTTGCCCAGAATTTCGCAAGGGGACTTGCAGACGAAATGATTCCTGTGAGTATGCACATGGTGTATTTGAGAGTTGGCTGCATCCTGCACAATATCGTACTCGGCTTTGTAAAGATGGGACAAATTGTGCACGAAGAGTGTGTTTCTTTGCTCACAAACCTGAAGAATTACGCCCCCTTTATCTCTCTACTGGCTCAGCAGTGCCATCACCAAGAATTTCAGCTTCTATGGACATGGCTTCTCTTGCACCAGGATCTCCATCTTCTGTTCTAATGATGTCTCCCTTCTCTCCAACAAACCCATCAAAGAATACTTTGTTCACTCCTCCTCCTCCATTGTCACCTTCATCTCCTAAAGCAGGCCATTCATCTTTGTCTGGTGCTTGGTCACAGTCTAGCTTACCAATGCTTCATCTTCCTGGTGGGGGCAGTCAGACCAGTCGTCTCCGAGCAACACTAAGTGCTAGAGACCTTCCTTTCGATGATCTGTTTAGAGGCTCAGACAATGATGGCCAAATAATTGATGAGTTTTCACCTCTGTCTAACCAGGCTAGGATGAATGCTACACTAGCTGCCTTATCCGGAGATGGTAGCACCTCTGGAAAATATGTAAGTTATGGTCTTAACAGTGTTACCCCGGCGAATCTTGAGGATTTGTTTGCTTCTGAGATCTCATTGCCAGGGGTGGTAGATTCGGAGCCGTCTGTTCTTCCACACATGGGCACCCAGATGCAGACTAATAATTCAATGCAAGGTCATTCTCATCTTCAAAATCAAAAGCAATTGTCAATCAATACTCAGCTACTTCAGGCGACAACACAAATGCAGCAAGCTGCAACAGATCCTCAAAGCCCTGGCCACTCATACTTGCAATCATCTGTGCTTTCACCTTCATATAGTTTGGCATCCCTTGGTCGAATGTCATCTTTTAGTGGAGATTTTCAGTGCCATAAATCCAGTGAGTCTCTGCTATCTCCAGTTATGTCTCCAACAATTAATTCAAGAGTCACTGCTTTTTCACACCAGGACAGGCGAAGTTACAGTTCACGGGACTTAGGTGCACATTTACTTCCTACTAGTTCAGACTGGGGCTCGCCAACTGGTAAATTGGACTGGGGAGTTCAGGGGGAAGAACTCAGCAAATTTAGAAAGTCACTTTCGTTTGGGTATCGGAATTCAAATGAACTGGATTCATCTTGGATTCAGCCTATGGTAAAGGAAGCACCAAAAGATGTGCATGATGCCAGTCTAGATTACTCAATGGAGACATCAGTCAATGGAAATATAGAAAATTCTGATCATGTAGTTTTGGCCTCTTGGATGGACGAGATGCATCTAGATTAGATGGTAGCTTGACATTCTGGTACACATGAAAGTACAATTTTTTGGGGTCGTAATGGACTCAGATAGCTCTGATTTTTTTGTTTTTTTATTTTTTCAAATTTGTCTGTAACAAACAGTTCAATTGTAGACAATGAAGTAGTTTGTGGTTTCCACCAGTTTCTGAACCTTTTACAGGAACTGTGAAGGGTGAAGGGGCTAGGAAGCTGCAGGAATTACAGTATCTGTAGAATTTTAGTGCTAGAGTTTAGTTCAAAGAAAAGGTTGCCAGAGCAGCCTCATAAAATGAGCTGCTCTAGTTCTGCATCCATTAAAGAACTGTTCTTGCCAGTCATGTAGAGGGCTGATTTTCTAGAGCAGGATGTACTGGAAAAATCCGAAGAATACTCCGTGCATCTGAAAGTTATCTTCTCAGGACTTGTGCAAAACTTCAGTTTCAGAAACTGGACAGAATACAACACAAGTTCTGATTTTTATTTATATTCAATACGAGTTGCAAGGGTTAAACAAAGAATGTAGAGTTAAGCTGACCGGCATTTCCTGTGCACATTAGCTGTAATTTGCAGGTGGCAATTTGGGGTTAACTAGATGCTCAACTTTGCTGGGTTAACGCCGGTTGAAAGATTAATATATCAATGAAAACTAGCTGCTGACTTTTTGAGTCTCTGTACAAGACAGTGAATATGTTTTACCTATGTAATATCTTCACTAGTTCTCTAGCCTCGAGGAACACACATTGGCTGATACTTGGAAGCTTCAGTTAATGGTGGGTTCAAACAAGTTTTTGGGACTAGTGGAAAACATTTGAAAACTTTTGCATTATTTTGGTTAGAATATGCAATATACATGTACCTTTATCCAATGGTGCTTTTGAAAAGAGAGGTCAAATATGTCAAGTGACCACTCAAGCGCACCTCCTGGACTGGACTGGTTGTATTATGTTGCTGCTGTCATAATATTGAATCCTATTTTTTTATATCATGAATGTGCATTCTTTACAGGAATATTGCAATGGGTTGTCATTTTTGGGGGACTTGCAGAGCTAGGCACATGTACTTGTGCCTGCAAAACGTTATAATCACTGTACGTTAAAATGATTGCTATACTAGAATGCTGCTTGTAATGCCAGGTAACCCTCCTCGAAGCTTTCAATTTACAACATTGATAGCAAAATGCATTCATCTTAAACAGTTAATAGATTTATAACAATCAACATTGATGGCAAAATGCATTTATCTTATTACAGTCAGTAGATTTATAACGTTGATTGCAAAATGCATTAATCTAAACAAACAATAGATTTTCAGAGGTTTTGAAAATTATGTTGCTTTTCAGCTGATATTTTTGAAATATTTTGATTATATTAAAGCGTTTTTCTTTTACCTACAAAGTAATTTTTAAGGTACAAATGCACTACCAAACAGAAAAATGTCATCGCTTTACGTAATCCATTGCCCATATACATACGCTCCCTTGCTCATTGACTGAGGACGAAAATTTACTTATGTATTTAAATTAAAACATTGAACTGCTCATTGACTGACGACGAACATTACTTATATTTAAATTAAAACATTGAACTGTAACTTAGCTTTTAAGTAGAAAAGCAAACAACTTAATGTCAAAGTTTATGGTTTGATCAGCGTCCAAAATTGTAAAAATTCCGAACCATTTTATCGAGAATGCTTACTTTTTAATTGCATCGCTGGTGCTGATCTATTATTTTTTAATTGAAATCTATTAAATGACGTAAATATAAAAGACCCTTGGAAAGTAACGGGTGTAGGATCCCCTGTTAGATGAACACATTAGAGGAGTGTTATTTTCTTTTATTGCTGGCCGTTTCCGAGTCCGATTAGAGTGTTATCTGTTTTCAGAAAAAAAAAAGAATATGGATTTAAGAGATTTGTGGTTTGCATCTTTTGAATGAGTGACCGGAGAATCCACAGTATGAATGTTTTTATGCCAACGTTTCAAATCCCAAATGGGATACATTTCTCAAACATCCATATTCTTTTTGAATGAGTGACCGGAGAATCCACAGTATGAATGTTTTTATGCCAACGTTTCAAATCCCAAATGGGATCCCATTTGGGATTTGAAACGCGTTGGCATAAAAACATTCATACTGTGGATTCTCCGGTCACTCATTCAAAAAGAATATGGATGTTTGAGAAATGTATCTTTCTATGCTGCTTAATTCTTCCACCGTACTAATTCACCATTAATTTAATTAGGATTCATATTATTGAATTCAGGAAATATGGATGTTAGAGGAATGTATCTTTTTATTTCAGAGTTATGTACACGGTCTAATTCTTCTACCTTACTAGTACTATTTATCATTAATATATTTGGCACTCGCATATTATTGAATTATATTATGCTAGCATTTTCAACACCACATTTTACTACACTGTTTTTAAATAATTAATATATTTTCAACGACAAACTTTACAAAATATTTTGTTTGTTTGTTTTTAATTGGCTTGACCATAAAGATTTGAAATATTAAAATCTCGTCATTTATATAATACTTTATATCATAACAATCAGAACCACTTTCATTGACTACAAAACAGTGTTTTTAAAAATAATCATTAAATGGTACAATCTCATATCTTTGGTTAACTAGAAATGAAATAGTGTTTCGAAAATGAATACAATTGAACACCTAAAACATGTTTTGAAAGCGTGCTTTTTCCACACGGGTTCGTGGTGTTTCTTAATATCTTATACACGCAATATGTTTTCTTCGTTTGCCGATAGCTGGCGTCTGCTGTTTGAGGTCTGCCTCTGAAATTTCTTCAACGTTCTTCTAGTATGGCAATTTTTTTTAACGATTATTTTTACCGAAGTTCAGAAATAAGCATATGGGGAGGGCTGTTGGCCGATAGAGGGTGTTTGCGGTTTGAGATAGGTTTCATGAGTTTGTTTTGATCTGTTTTTTTTTTTTTTTTTTTACTATGTTATTTTTACTATGTTAATATTTTTGTGTCCATAGACACTTTACATTTTACAGTTCAGTGTAGTGATAGAAGTGAATTTGTTTTTGTTTTGTTTTGTTTTTTCCTTTTAGTAAGCCAATATTGTTGTGTCCATAGGCACTTTATAGTTCAGTGTAGTGATAGAAGTGATAAAAAGGTATTGTTGTGTCCATAGGCACTTTATAGTTCAGTGTAGTGATAGAAGTGATAAAAAGGGCTTTACAGTTCAGTGCAGTGATAGAAGTGATAAAAAGGGGCTTTACAGTTCAGTGCAGTGATGGAGGGTGTGTGAAGTTTGAAATATGTATCTGAAGTTTTTATCTAGTATGCAAATTTATTTTATAGCCCAGTGTACTGATGATGGGTAAGAGAGCCCAGTATAGTGATGATGGGTAAGAGTTGGATATACGTTTTATCAGTGATGATGGGTAAGAGTTGGATGTTAGATGTTTTATGCTAGAAGTAAAGATTTTTAATTATTTTGTTCCTTTTTTCTTTATTTATTGTTTATATTGTAATTTTGTTTTTGTTAATAAAATTATGTAATTTTTAAATAAAAGAGAATTATAATATACATAGCACATTAAAATATATCACATATAAATAGTAATAATTTTTTTTTGTAAACTTGGCAGATCTTTATTTGTATTCTTTTTTCAAAAGCTTTTATCAACCATTTATTTTACATGTCTTATCTGCCTGAAGGAAACCAGATAGCCACTTGTCAGCATTAAACCTAGTCCAAAACTTAAAGAGATTTATTGCTATCCATTTAACATTACAGTTTTCACTGTCTATACTGCTATTCCTGGAATGTAATTTAAACTTAAACATGTTACTGTATTTCATCAAAAAAGAAAAAAGACTTTGCTATCACACTGGTTTTCTGTTTCAATCCTCATCTGAGGATATTACTAGGGCTGACGCCTTAGCGCTTGATCTTGGCATCTTGCTCCTCTGCTCTATCCTTCACTTCAGGGTTTTGAGAGTTTGTTCAAATTTTTTTTTTTTTTTTTTTTTTGTTTTTTTTTTGTTTTTCTATTAACTGAAACGTTTATATGATTTTTATTTATCTGGAAGCAAATGGGACTTTTTCAAACTGTCCCCAAATACAATGCAGATTTCTGAACTCTGCCTCTTTTCCTCTAATACAAAATTCAGGGCATTTGAACAAAACTATTTTTGTTAACAAAAATAAGCCCTTTCATGATAGCACTGCCTTTGTTAGCCATTTGATCCGCTTCACTGTTTAAATTTCTGAGTATATGATAAAATTTGCAGCTGTCGAAGTATTGAAGGACTCTTTTCAGTGTTTCCAACGTTTTGTTGAGGCTAGGATTATTGAATCGATCCCCCATGTTTAAATTTTTTATTATTAGCTCTGAATCTCTGAAGACTTGCAGCTTTTTCACACCTTTGTCTCTTGCAATTTGGCAGGCTTTGAGAAGCCCTAGAAGCTCAGCTTGATTGTTGGACTTCTGGCCTAATCCCCAATAGAAGATGTCTTTAGAGTAACCGTCTGGAGAGTAGATGACTTCCCCAGCGCCAGCGGTCCCTGGATTCCCTTTAGACGCCCCATCAAAGAAGACTGTGGGTGTTTTTTGAGACCTCCACCAGTTTTGAAAGTAATCCTCTTTATCTCTTAATCGCCATTCCTGTTTGTCACTTTGTGGTTTAGGATAGTTTCTGCTCAGATAAGGCACTAGAGAGCCTAACCACATCTTTTCTTCTGGCAGAAGCAAAGAGTCTTCTTTTATATACTGCTGCTGCGCTGCTTCCATCAGAAAGGCCTTAGCTTTTGCAGCTATTTGTAGCGGAGTGTGTCTCACCTCTTTAAATATCCGCTGGTTACGTGCCAACCAAATCTGCCAGCAAACGTATTTGGGTATCGTTGCCCAAATTCTGCTCCATAATGATTTTTGGGGAATATGATGGGGGTAATGATGCCTCCAAGAGGCAAAAAGATCTGCTGCAGAGTTAAAGGATGGGATAGGAGTCTGCAAGTCCCTTAATATGAGCCCCCAAACTTCTTTTGCTACACTGCAATCCATAAATAGATGCTGGATTGTTTCTGAATTGTTATTGCACATAGCACACCTATGAGGACCTGTTATATTTCGTTTCTCCAGATTATCTCCCGTGAGAATTTTGTTATGAATCAAAGTCCAGCAAAAGAAATTTACTTTTGGTGTGGCAAATGAATCCCAAACGTTTTTCCAGAAAGTCGGAGGATGGTTACTATTTCTTAAACCCTGCAGAGCGCTATAGCCAGCAGCGGTGGAGTAAAAGCCAGATTGACCCCATCCCCAGCGATCTTTTGAGGCTCTATGTATAGGGGCAGCGTCCTCCAATCGATCTTCCAGCAGAGTTTGTTGATAATTCAATTTGTTCGGGACTCCATGGAGATCCCAGCACTCCCATTCCCCACGCTGGTTCCATTTCGACAGTTCATAGAGACTTTTGACTCCAGCTCGCTCCAACCAGGATCTTAGATCTGATATATACGCATGATCTGCTAAGGGAGCGTTCCTCATGATACTGTCCGTCCACAGATTGATGTGTTTGCCGCTTCCAGGGATTCGATACAGTGGTTTTATGAAATGTTTACTGCTTTTACAACACAAACTCCAGAGTTGCGTGCTATTGGCTGTGGGCATGTGTATTACGTCGCTGAGATCTTTGCTGACTCCATACTTTGACCGCAATGTAATGCTGACAGGGTGAGTGGGATCGTCGATCAATTTCCACAGGATTTTGCCTCCCAAGGCCAAGTTAACGAGCTGGGGATCTGTTATCTGTAGTCCCCCCTCCTCCTTCGTTCTCTTTACAACATCCCAATTCACTAGATGTATTTTGTTTTCATTGCCTTTCCCTCCTTGCCACAAAAAATCTCTGAGTAGTTTGGAGATCTGCTCCATAACATTTCGAGGAGCCAAAAGAAAAGCAGCTTGAAAGATTGGGAGCGCTGATAGTACCGATTTGATCAAGATAACTTTGCCACCCTTAGTCAACCAGTAACCCCCCCAAGCTGCAATCTTGGTTTTCATTTTTGAGATTATTTCGCTCCATAAAGCTCTTTTATTGATTCCAGATATAATGGGTAGGCCAAGGTAATTGAATCTATCCCACCCTGTTTGTCCTTTGAACCCAAGAATAGAAGTTATGCCTGCAAGTTCTTGCTGATCAATATTTCAACTAAAAACTTCACTCTTGTTGTCATTAACTGCCGCTCCAGAGACTCTGCAGTAGTTTCTGAGGGCAGTGTCAAATGCTCGAGCAATTCTTGTGGAGGCTCCACCTAGGAGGAGAGAATCATCTGCAAAAAGTGCATGATTCGAAGGCTCAGCTCCTATTGAAGATTTGAGGCCCGGTAAGATACCTGCAACTTTTTCTGCATTGAGCTTTTGGCTTAATGAGTCTGCCATAATAATGTACAGATAGGGGGAGAGAGGGCATCCCTGCGTTATGCCTCTCTTGGCTTGGAAGAAATTTGTTGGACGGCCATTGACAAGGGGAGCGATCCATGGATTGTCAATGCAGGCTTTGATGAGATGAACAAAAAAGGGCGAGAAGCCAAAGGTGAGAAGTACTTTGCTAAGGAAATTGCGGTTGACTCTATCAAACGCATTTGCCATGTCTAATTTTATCACCATTCCTTTCTCTTTCCGCTGTCTGCTGGAGTGGATTGTCTCCTGGACCTGGATTACGTTATCCAGTATATGTCGACCTTCCACAAAACCAATTTGGGAGTTGGAGATCACCCTTTTTAAAAGTGGCTTAATTCTGTTTGCTAACAGTTTGGCCAGAATTTTATAAGACGCATTACACAGCGAAATAGGTCTGAATCTGGAAAAAGTTTCAGGATTGGTGTCTTTGGGGATTAAAGCTAGGTAAGTGGAGTTGGTTCCTCCACCTATCTTGGGTTTTGTCATAAATCCTCTTATCATTTTCTGCAGATCTGCCTTGATAATATGCCAACATGTTTTAAAGAAATGGAATGTGAATCCATCGGGCCTCGGTGCCTTGTCCGCCTCCATGGCCCATATAACATTTATGATTTCCTTCTCCGTTATGGGTCTACAGAGGATTGCATTTTCTTCAGGGCTAATGAGATTGGGTATGTTTGAAAGAAATGCAACAATTTCCTCATCATTACTTTGAGCATCTGCACTGTAGAGGTTCTGGAAGTGAGCTTCAACAGCTGCCTTGACTTGATTGTATCCTTTGCAGACTTGACCGTCTGTTGTTTTAATTTCTGCTATATAATTCCTTGACAGTCTTGCTCTATATTTCCTGTGGAAGAAAGATGTATTCTGATCTCTCGCCTTTAACCACAGACTTCTAGATTTAATTCTCCAATATTCTTCCTCCTTTCGGAATGACTGATATACTGATCGTTGTACTTGTGTTTCTGTTTCCAACAATTCTGTTGTGATATCTCTACTTTCCATGTCGGTTTGCAGGGTTTGCAATGAATGAACTGCCTCTTTTCTTTGTTCAGGAGGAGTATGGTTGGTTTCTTGATCCAGTCTTTCAAGGCTTGTTTTGTAGCTTTTAACTTTTGCTCCCAAACATAACTAGTTGATCCATTGATGGGTTTGGACCAAGCTTCTTTCACCGTGTCTAAGAAACCCTCTCTCTCAATCCAAAGGGGACTGAAACGAAAAGGGATGGGACCAAGATCTTCTTCTTCTTCCAGGAGGAGCTGAATTGGCTTATGGTCAGATGTAAGTTTAGGTAAAATTTTTGTGATGATGATTTTTTTATTCATCATTATGGAGCTTTGCACCAGAAAGCGGTCAAGTCGTGCAGAGATGTGATCCGGACCAATCCGGTTATTGGACCAGGTATATATACCCAGAACTAGGTTAAAATCTAATAGATCCCAGCTTTGGGAGAGCTCCTCAACCATGGGCAGCATGGGATCCCTGCTGACAATTCCCCCCCTCTTCTCTTTTGCTTTCATTATGATATTTAGATCACCTGCTATAATGATATTGATGGGGGAAGATAGATCTAAAAAGGCAGAGAGGCTGTTCCAGCATTCTCTTTTTTCAGTATAAGAAACTGGTACATAAAGATTGAATAGAGAGATAGTTAACTTACTTGCTTTGTGTTTCAATTCTGTGAAGATCCAGTGCTGGGTTTCTTGGAAGTTATTCAGATGGAAAAGATCTTCAGACCAAAGGGTTGCCAAGCCCCCGGAGGTACCCCTTGCACTGACTGCTTTGCCTGCTTTTTTATTCCACTTTGATCTACTGACCTCTAGAAGGGCCTGCCCTTCTATTTTTGTCTCTTGGAGCATGAGAATATCTGAGGGTTCAGCTTTCAAAAGGTCTTTAACAGCCTTGATTTTTGAGGGCCCCAGTGCTCTACAGTTCCAAGAGACTAGCTTCATTATTTATTATTTTGATGGGTGAGACCTCCCTTGGAAGGCCTTGGCCTGGTGTTTCGCCCGATAAACATTTCTATTGTGGGCTGACTTCCTTGTGTTTTGAGTCTTTCTGCCTCCTCCTCCCTCTTTTCCTTTCGAGATTTCCTTCCTGCTTTTTTTGATGGACGCTCGTAGGTTTCATCCTTCGAAGAATCTGAGCTCTCCATTGGTTTTTTCCTTGCTATATCATCACATGATAGGTTGGTGGGGCTACCTTGGTTGGAATCACTCTGAGTTGCTTCCGCTCCCTCTTTGTGCGAAGGAGGAGTATTTTCCTACTCCTCATTCTCCTTTGTTGGGTTAACTTGATGGATCTGTTGTTCACTTTCTGTCCCATTTGGGCTTACTTCCACCTCTTGGTTTATTTTGGATCTGCTAGTTTCTCCATTCTTATTGCCTTTTACTATACCTTTTTTTGTATTTGCATTTTTCTGCACTAGGATCCATTGATCTCCGTTTTGTTTGTCCACTTGTTCCTCCATCGCCTTCTTGCAGTGCTTTGCAAAATGACCACGACCATGGCAGTGTCTGCATTTAAACAAAAGCTGCTCGTAGTCCAGCTCTTGTACATACGTCCACCCAGCTACTGTAAGTTTGATGGCTTCCGGTAGCCCTTCTTCCAGGTCCACTTCGACGCAGATGCGTGCGCAAGAATACTGGTCCTTCCTTGCAGCTTGATCTATGTATTTTCCCAAGGCATTCCCTATGATCTGTAGGGTTTTGTGATTCCAACAGTGGAGGGGCAAATGGGGAAGCCTGACCCATACCGGGATAGCCGAAGGAACGTCCTGAGTGGGGTCAAAGTCAGGCGACCATTTGTTTAGGTAAAGGCCCTGGGGGCCCATGAAGTAAGGTCCATTTCTGAAAATTAATCCTTTGTCGTCAGGGTTTTCGAATACAAAAACAAAGAATCCCTTACCCACGAAGTAGCTTTTGACACCCTTTTTAATGAGAGGCTTCCAGTGTCTTTGAGTCCACTCCTCTACCGATTTTGGTGAAGGCCAAAGGCCTGTGAACTGGCCTATGGGGCCTCTTTCACCCAGATTCAGGGCAGCTTTGCAAGTATCTTCTTCGGGCGGAGCCACTGATGGGATAGAGTCCATCTTTTTTACAAACCTCTGCATAGTCGCAGAAGGAGGACGCTTTGGGCCGGAAGCCACTAACGACTGGCGGGTATGATGCTTTCTCTCTTCGTCTTGTGATAACACATAATATCTTCATTGATATGCTGGTATGGCAACAACATGATGTATCAATGTCTTTAGGTGGGTACATAGGGGGAAGGTGGTGCTTATTGTTGGATAATAACGTCTATAATGCAATATTGCTTGTGTGATGTTCAGTGTGAAGGATATTGAAAGAAGTGACGTTCAGTGAAGTCTACGTGAAGGCCAGGACCTCCGGAGGCAGAGGAGGGGGAGCAGAGACCCCTTCTGCATCCATGATAAGATCACACTCGGGTCAGGGCAAGTAGAGAAGCCTAAGTTACACTGGAGCAACCATCAAAACTCACTGCACGAGGAGGCAGAGAAGAGGGGGGGAAAACCCACCCCGGACTGAGCAGAAGAGTTACCAAAAGTCAATACGGGCCAGAGCAGAAGCACAAAGCACCACTCACCACCAGCGCAACAAACAAGCGTCTTCAGACCCAGGCCTGAGCGCCTCTCCGGCAGCCCAGAACGCTGCAACGAGCAACCAGTTTCAGACCTAGCTCGAATCGTGCAAAGCAATTTCCATTAGTTGTTTTTGCAACCTATAATTTTTCTAAATTTCTGTAATCAAAGAGTTATCGAAGCTAGTTTTTTCTTTCTCATCTTTTTTGTTCAATTTTACCCAGGGCCATATTGGTTATTCTTTTCCTGCGCCTCTACTCTTTCGTCTGTCATTTGCTTATGATGCAGTGTCATAGCTTGTGCCACCACATTTTTCATTACCTAGTACTGTTGGATAGTCTGCTTGAATAGGGAATGTCTTCCCTGAGTGTTCCTCGAGTTCGACACCATACTTTCCCATTCTTCCATGGGGATATCTTGGTGCTTGATACTGTCGTTTAATTTTCTCCCAACTCGCTATCTGGGCTCTAATGTCGGTGGATTCCCAACCATGTAGGCATCGATGATTTTCTTCATTTGTTCTCCACCTGGTTTTCTGCCTCTTTTCTTCGTCGTTTCACTTATGCATTCCTCCATTTTAGTTACTCTCTATCGTTTTCTAGGGACCATTTTGTTCTCTGTCTGAAAGTAGCTGTCTTTTTCTTAGTGTTCTCTTCTAGTCACTGTCATTTTCCGAGTGTGTTATTATACCTATCACACAATCAAAGCATATATCAGAGTTATAATAATGAATCCTCGCAATTTCCCAATTTCTTAGTTTCTTTCCCTTTTCTAGGTTTACTACTCCCATCGGGTTTTTGGTCTGTTGAGGTTTAGAGCCGGTCATTTTTATATCTAGGGTTGGGAATTTTCATGGGTTTCTTTCCTTTCGGCACCCCTGGCATCTATTTGTACCCGGTCCTTCCAACTTACGCAATGACATGGGTTTATTCTCGGTTATAGATCAGTTTTGTTTCCCTCTTCCCTTGAATCTCTGAGTGCTATTTACAAATTTTCTGAAAACAGAGCTCCTGCCCTTCCCCCTAGATTGCAGGATTGCATGGATCCCTTCAACCCTTGGGATTTTTCTCTCCCAGGTTTCTTCCCATTTTTCTTTTGGATCGCTCCCATCATTCCTGACCAGGGTTAAGTTATTCCTGGGAAATCTACAGGCTTCTAACCTCAGGTGCACCTTTGCCTTCCTGGGTTCAAGACCCTTTCTCCCACTCTCCCTCCCCAGGGAATTAAGGTGTTCTGTGGGGATGATTTTGCCCATGTCACGAGAAATTCTGATACTCTTTGGTACAGTCGTGTGCATTTCCGACTCAGTCTTTCTAGATTCCTACTGACAATACTTTTGAATTTGACAGGAGTATGGAACGAGAGGGCAACATACCAACTCGTTGATTTGTTTCGCCTTCCTTCGACCACCTGTGTCTTCTCTCTTCTGCCACCCTCTTTCTCGTCAGCTTCCCTCGTCTTTGTTTGCATGCACTTTGTTGTTTTTTTATTTTCGTTGATTTTTATCCCTCTCTTTCTCCTGTCCCTTGTCTTGACTGCCACCTGTCGGGCTTTGTTACCGGCATGGATCCCTTCACCTTCGTTTGGGGATGCTGCCCTTCCATTCTTTCTACCATTGCCTCTCATTAATCTCCACTTTCTCCCGGCTGCTCTTGCCATGTTATGATTGTCCTTGTTCTGCCACTTGGTGTCATACTTCTGCCCGCCCCCTGCTCTGCCCTGCCCTCCTCACTGTCATTCTCAACCATCACCTCCCCTGTACTCTCGGGAGGTGTACCTTCTCTGCCCTGCTCTGTCATCCGATAGATTGTGTGTCTACTCACTTCATTCCCTGCTTTTGCCCTTTCCCTCGTCTGTCCTCCTCCTTTCTTTCTTGGTCACTCCTCCCCGATCATGTTAGATTTTCTATGGTATTCGTATCTCTTGCTTTATATTTTTCGAGAAGTTGCTTCAGGTTTGCCATCTTTTCCATTTGCATTAGCTCGACTGCGTTTGTATCTAGAGACGACCTTCTGTTCCTGCAGCGCCAATTCGCCAGACTGTCAGCGGGTTCATTTCCCTTCCTTCTCACATGGGTGGGAAGGATGTATGCTAGTTGTTTTAGTAGTTTGCTTATCTCCTTCACCAACCAGGTGGTTTTACAACTGCTACTAATTTTTTCCGTTGGTGTTCCTTGCTAAAGCTGCCTAACTATGTCCATTACCAATTTCGCGTCTCCTTCTACCCGGAGCTTGTGGTATTTCTCTCGTATGACAATTTCTAGCCCCCTTTTCAAAGCATGAAGCTTTGCTTCGTTATTTGTTGCATGTTCACAGTCCATCGCGTAGATCCTGCACATCGTTCATTTGTCGTTTCTGAATACTCCACCAATCCTTGCTTCTCTTGGGTTTTCTTTTGCAGCCCCATCAAAATTCAACTTAATGGACTCCTGTTGAGGATTTTTGTAGTGATTAACCTTTCCACCTCATTATTGTGGTGTTTCCTTGCTATCATGTTTGTCATACTAGGCTTTAGTTGCAGTCATGTCATTATTTTTGTCTTTGTTTGATCTGTTTTCCAATCTTTCTCGTACCACCTCCCTGTGAGGATGGTCTTTCTTATATTTTGAATGATTTGGTTCCATATTCCGTTCTTTGCTCTGCCGTCCTCCTTGAAGATGAGGGGGTTCCTCTCTTTCTAGATGTTCCAGAGAACGAATCCTAAAGATAGGTTCCATGCTCTATTCAAGATTGGGTTTTGGTAAGGTTTGTTTCTCCAATTTTCAATCATTATTTTCATGTTGTTTATGTCCCTGTCATTGATTTCAAAGAGTTGTTGATGTTGTCTCCACAGGTTGCTGCTGACCATGCATTCGTTGGTTAGATATTCCATGGTTTCTTCTTGTTCTCGACAGAGGGCGCATTGCGATGAGCCATGCGTTCTTTTTTTCCTTCACTGGTCCCATGTTAGCGCTCTCCCGTGGCTCAGTATCCAGGTAAAGAATGTCACCTTCGGCGATGTTTTCATTTTCCATATGTTTTCCCATTTTTTTGTTTCTGTTTGTTTATTGTATGCTACTTTTAAATAGTATCCCTCTGTTATAGTGAACATACCTTTGATTCTTTACCCACCTTAGTGTGTCCGTCCCTTCTTTAACTGCTACTTTCCTTGATTCCATTTCCTTTTCATATATTTACCAGTTAGCTTCTACAAGTGCTTTTTGCCAGTTTTCTTTTTGTTTCCGCTTCGTCCAATAGCCGTCCGACTCTGGGTTCCAGTAATTATTGTGTCGCCTTCTGTTTGGATGGTGAACTGATATATCTTTTGGAGTAGGGGCTGCTGGTTAAGTTTTTCTATGTTGCCATGCCTCTTCCTAGAATTTCACTTTGTCCCCTTCTCTTACTTCTCAGAAGCTATGCTTTCTGATCATTTCCTTGTTGGCTCTTGCTAAGTTTCAGATTGCTGAACCCTTCCTCTCAGTTTGACTTCTCAATTTACCTTCTGGAGACCTGGGCGTCTCGTATTTTTTCTCCCACAGTTTTTTCCATGGGTCGTTGCCTCCTTGTATCCAGGGCCATCACAACTTTTCCCCCATTACCTGGTTTAGGATGTATGGGTATTTCAGGCCTAATCCCTCTTCTTTTGTTGATTTACTTAACCAATTCCAAGATAGCAACGCCTATTTTTTTATTTTACTCGACCCTTGCCAAAGGAACTTTTAAAACATATCTGCCATTTTTTGGCAGATTGTTTTGAGTGCAGCGTGGCTGGTCAGTTGATAAATAGGTATGGATTGGAGCACTGATTTGAGCAGGGTTATGCAGCGCGGGATGTTCAGTGCCCTGAATGTTCAATGTTGCATTCTCTTTTGCAACTTGCCTATCAATACTCCCCAAATAGCCACTCTGTTTTGTTGGTCGTTTAACAAGATACCAAGTACTTTGTAGGAAATTTATCGACTCTGAAACCCATGGTTCTTGCTAGGAAAGCTTGGGAGGAAGCTTGTGTATTGAAGAAATAGATTTCCAATTTTTCTCTACTTATTTCTATCCCCGAGGCCTTAGTAAATTCCGTGAAAATTCCCATTATTTGTTTTGCTTCTTTGAGTGTTACATGACCATATAATATAACATTATCAACAAATTGTTGGTGGGTTAGAGGTAGGTCATTTCCTCATAGTCGTAATCCCTGCGGTTGTCCGTTATGCACTTTATCTTTTATTAGTCTTCCTAGTGTGTCCGCTGCAAGAATGAATGTGAATGGAGATAACGAGTCTTCCTGCTTGAGTTCTCTGGTTGGATTGAAGGTTTTTGTTGGTGACCCATTTAATAGGATTGACATAACTGGCGTGTTGATCATTGACATTACGAGTTTACTCACCTGTCCTCAAATCCGTATGCCTTTAGGATTTTGGAGGTATCCCCAAGTGAGTTTGTCATATGCTTTAGCTAGATCTAGTTTTATCAACATCCCTTTGGTTTTTGAATTCTTTAATGAGTGGATTGCTTCTTGTGCTACTACTATGCCATCAATTTTCCGTCTGTCTTTGACAAACCCCCTCTGTTCTTGGGATATCAATTCTGGTAGCATTGGTTTTAGTCTATTCACCATTATAGTGGCTAGGATTTTATATATGACATTGCAGACCGCTATCGGCTGAAACCCTTGTGGTTCTTTTGAGTTCTCTGTCTTTGGTATTAAAGCTAGGAAGGTAGTATTTAAGGCCGGTGCATTCTTTTGGTGCGACGAGATTCTTCTATTTCATTCACTATATTCTGACTCATGAAGTTCCACGTGACTTGATAGAATTCTGCAGTAAAGCCATCCGGCGCTAGTGCTTTATTTTTTGCCATCTTCTTTATTACCTCTTCCACCTTTTCTTTCGTTATTACCCTTAGGAGTGTCAAGTTTTGGTCTCTATTCACCAATTTAGGGATATGTTCACTGATCCTTTCAATGTCAGCCTCCCTTCTGATATTGGGTTTTGTCAGCGTTTCTTTGAAATGCTGTACCATCAAATTTTCCATTTATGTTTTCTGTTTATCTTGTTGCCCTGGTTGTCTTTTAGGGAGAAGATTCTGTTTTGCTGTCGGTGTTGTAGCATGGCCTTATGAGAGAATTTTGTGTTTCTCTCCCCTTCTTTTAACCATTGGATTCTCGATTTTTGTTTCCATAAGATCTCCTCTTGTTTTCTTCTTTCCTCCAGTGTATTTAGCACTAGTCATTCTTCTTTTGTCAATTCGTCACTTCTCTCTTCGTCTATGATTTTTTGTTGGATTCTTTTCATCGTTGTCTAGAGCATTTCTTGTTCCTTTTGGATTTTTCCAAATTCTTCTCTGTTCCACTTGTTTATCTTTTCTTTTAGATATTTTAATCTGAGTTGGAGAGTATGCATTTTATTTCTTCTTTCCATCTTAGTCTCCATCTCCTCCCACCAGTTCTTCATTTTTTCTATGAAGTTGGGGTCTCTCAACCAGAATGCCTCGAACTTGAAAGACCTATTTTGGTGCTGCTGGTTCATGGCAATTTCTAATTTGATGGGCCAATGATTCAACCTTAGACATGGGAGAATTGATGCTTCATAGAAGGTATCTTTTCCTATGAAGTTTTTTGATGCTAGGAATCTGTCTAGCCTTGATGCAATTTGTCTACTTCCTCCTCGTCGATTGTTCTATGTGTATTTTCCATTTATTGTTGGTATATCAACCATCTTCAGTTCTACCTGAAGGTCCTTGAATCTTTCCATTTTTGGCTCTTATCTTTGCAGTTCTCCTTTCTTCTCATCTTTTGATGTTGTTATGTTAAAGTCACTTGCGATCAACCACAACTTTTCTTTATGCAGGTTTCCTAACTGTTGTAGTTGGATGAGGAAGATTCCTCTTTCTACTGGTGTATGCGGTCCATACACTGCCGATACTAGGAACCACTCTCTATTTTCTATTAACCTGAACTTCCCCGTGAGTAATCTTTTCATACCTATCCAGTAGTTTGCTAAGATTTCTGCATGGTTCCATAGTATTGCGATGCCGCCCGCGCTGCCTTTCGCATCTATGGTCATGCATTCATATTTCGGTTTGATTTTGTTCAAGATTTCTTCCATTTTCCTTCCTGAAATTTTTGTTTCCTGTACTAACATTAGTTTGGGGTTTTTCTTTTCTTAGCCTATCCGCTAAGTGTCTTTGCTTGCCTTTACTATTCAGACCTCTTATATTCCAGGATGTGATTATCATTGGGGTACTTGATTTCACTGATAGACTACTGTCGAAAGTGGCATTACTCTTTTAGTGTTCACTAACATTCCTCCCATGATCTGAATCGATCCCTGTATATTCTTTCTGCCTCTTTTTTTCTCGCCTTCTGTTTTACTTTGTTGGTCTTGAGTATCATTCTATTGGAGGCCTAGTTGTTCTATTATTTCCAATTTTCCCTGTCCCTATTTTGCTTGGTACTGTTAGAACATTTCTCTATAGGTTCTTTTTTTCTCTTCTGGAACGAATCTTTCATCCATGTGTCGCCATTCATCTAGAAGTTTCCACAGTACTTCTTCTTCCGTGCTTAGTTCTTCTCCTCTGCTTTTGTCAATTTCCATCCCTGCATTTTCCATTTTCTCCCCCGCTTTATTTTCCTCCTTTTCTATTGGTTCACTTTGTGCCTTTCTCTTAGTCTGTGACTTGCCTTGACTTGTGTTGCTTTCCTTTCCCTTTTTTTCCTGATAATCTATTGTTTGGGTCTCATTGTCTTCTTCTCTTTTTGTAGGATTTCAAAGCTATTTCTGTTGCTTGGCTGAGTTTGTTTTCCTTTCCTTCCTTCATTGAGATTCTCTCTTGTATATCTTCTTTTGCTTTTTACTTCCTGGAATCCTCCCTGATCTTCTTGATTTTTTCTTTGTTGTTTGTTTCTCCGCTCCTCTTCTTCTATTGCGAGTGGGCATTCCTTGAACAGGTGTCTATACTCATGACATCTTTTGCATCGCTCATAGTCTAGGGTTTGTTTCCATACTTCTTCACGATGCTCTAACTCCACTGTATCTGGAATAGGGTCAACTATATTCATATCGACACAAATTCTAGCATATGAGGTGTATCTTCCATTTTTTGTGGTTTCAGCGATTTTAACAATGCTCCCTGTTGTATTTCTTATTCCCTCTATGATTTCAGGATCCCAGAAATCCATTGGTAATTCGAACAGTGTTACCCATATCGACATTGCTAGGAATTTTTTTATTATGTATATATATATATATATATATATTATATATATATATATATCTGGGTTATAACATTCCTCCCAGTATCTCATAAATAGTCTTGCATTATAATGGAAGTATGGACCATTTTCAAACACTTTTTCTTTATCTTGTAGGTTCAAGAAAATCACCATGAAGAAGCTTTGTGCTCCCAGCTTTAACTCGATATGGCCTCAGGGTTGCCATTTTTGTTGGATCCATCTGGTGAGGTCCTTTTTCGTCGGCCAAACTCCGATGAATTTGCAATTTAGTGCATGATCTTTCATTTAGCTTCTGAATTGCTCTAGTTTGTTCATTGGGATTATGAATCTTGGTTTCTCCACCGCACATGGTAAACACTTGCCTCTGCTTCTTGCTTGCCTTTGAGCTCTAAGGACAGGTCCCGGTTTTTTTGTTTATTCCCCCTGGTTGCTGTTGTTCTGACCTTCCCCTGCAACTGCATCTCAATAGGAGGGGATCTCTCCCCTCATTCCTCTGTCATTGCTGCTAGTTCTTGTTTTCAGTGTCTGTTGCTTTTTGTATTTTTTGGTTCCCACACCGCCTACCTCATGGCCGCTGGACCATTAGGGTTTTTTCCAACTTTCGAGGCACATTATCTATATGGGATTCATCGTAATAGTAGTTATAAATTTAAATTCAATTTACCCTATAAATTAAAATAATGATATATAACTCGATTTAAATTTAATTAATAAGCGTATAGAATTTTAATATTTACAATATAACAAGAAAGTAATTATAAATTTAAATTCATTTTGCTCTATAAATTAAAATAATGATCTGTAACCATATATAAATTTAATTAATAAGCATATACAATTTTAATATTTACAATATAACAAGAGCCTTAATTACAAATATTCACCTCATTTTACCAAGGATATTATTAATATTTACAATATAATAAAACCCTTAACTATGAATATTCACCCATAGATTTTTTTACAATACCATGACTTATTAATACCACATACCCAAAAACCATAACTCATTATATATATATATGTTATTTCAATTTAATTTTATAACAATTTTGAAATTAACTCTTAATTCTTACGATAAACATACAATATAACGAGATTTTTAACCATGTATATTAATCTTTTTTTTTTTTTTTTTTTTTTTTTTTTTTTTTTTTTTTAAATATTTATTTCAATTTAATTTTATAACAAATTTTTAAATTAAAACTTAATATTTACAATAAACATGCAATATAATAAATTTGTTAGCGATGTATATTCTCATCCAAAAAACCATAAATCATTATATAAAAATCAAAATATTTTATAAAATAATTTAATTTTATAATTTTTTTAAAATTAAATCTAAAAGCAAAACGTTATAGGGAGATGTTGTGGTGATGTAAATTGCATTGTACTCAATAAAAAAAGAATAAATGTTAAAGTAATTGGTAGAGATTACTCTTCCAAATCTAGTATGTAGAGATGTGATGTCCTATAAACACAAAGTAAAATAAAAATAAAAATAATAATGATAATTATTAATAAAACAATTGACTTGTCACAATTACTGAAACTAAAATTAAAATGAAATAAAATATAATATAAATAATAATATTATAATTATAGTTGCGGTATCCATCTTAATCTAGATGCGGATCTACTCAAGGGATCAAATTTTTTGAGATTTAAATCTGTTTTTGTGATTTAAATCTTTTTTAGAGTAAAAAGAGATTTGATTCCTCTAAAGGTTATGTCCTGTAAACATAAAGTAAAAATAATAATGATAATTATTAATAAAACAATTTGACTTGGTCAAATTGCTTAAAACTAAAACTAAAATAAAATATAAAATTAATAATTACAATTATAAGTTTTGCGTATATTCATAGGGATCAATTTTTTTGAGATTTAAATTTGTTTTTGAGATTTAAATCTTTTTTAGAGTAAAAAGAGTTTTGATCTCTCTGGAGGTCATGTCTTATAAACACAAAGTAAAATAAAAATAAAAATATAATGATAACTATTAATAAAACCATTTGACTCAAAACTAAATAAATATAATATAAAATTATAAGTTTTGCCTATATCCATAGGGATTAAATCTTTTGAGATTTAAATTTGTTTTTGAGGTTTAAATCTTTTTTAGAGTAAAAAGAGATTTGATCTATCGAGGTAATGCCCTATAAACACAAAGTAAAATAAAATCATAATGATAATTATTAATAAAACAATTTGACTTGGTCCATCTTAATTCTAGATTTGGATCTACTTAGAGGGATCAAATCATTTTTTAGAGTAAAAAGAGATTTGATCCCTCTAGAGGCTCTCTGGAGTTGAGATGGATCTACATTGGTTACAAAAATTTAGTAGCATAAACATATGGGAAAGGACATTTTGTTCATAGTCAAGGTTAGTGTTTTTTTCCCTTAAATTAAAATAAGAAACACTATTTAATATTGATTTAATTTTTATAGATACAATCTCAAAATTTTAAAAATGTTAACATCTAATTCTATTATTGTTGGTTGTGACATCTAATTATATCATTGTTAGCTATTTGTGAAATGTAAGGTTAGTGTTTTTTTCCCTTTTAAGAAAAAGTTTTTAATATTGGTTCAATTTTTATTGATAAAATCTCAAAATTTCAAAATATTGATATCAAATTATATCATTGTTGATTATTTGTGGAATGTAATTGTAATATCATTGGTTATATATGAACTTTCATTTTTGTTAAATGCCTTTTTATTTTGGATCATTGAGTTTATGGAAATTGAAGTGTTATCGAGTAAAAATGATTTAAAATTATATTTAAAATTAAAAAATGATTTAATTTAGATATTATTTAATTTTTAATTTTAGTTTGTTGGTTTGTTTGTTTTGTTTTTTTTAGAGAGGTAGAATGTTCCATAAAACATTAAATTTGTGAAAATACAAAAGAAGAAACTTTGAAAAATACAGAGAAATAAAGGTAAAGTCAATTGCTATGGCTAGTTTTCCAACTTCATAAGGAATTGGCGATGAGGTTTTGTGTTGATATTGATAGAGGCCGCTTAAACATGTGATGCTTAGCTAGGTTTTGTAAACAATCTAATCTTGATATCTTTTGTGCTTGTCAATGTGTAAAACTTGAAATTATGATGTGATTATCTAGGCCTTTAATGTAGGATCACTTAGAGTTTGAGTTGAAAACTTTACATTGAAAGTAATGTAGTGTATGGATTTCACACATTAATACTCACACACGTGGAGGTGTGATGAAACATATTTTTATGCTTTCACTATGCACAACTAATTTGTCGATGACATTGATATCTCTTGTTCTTTATTGGAACACTCTTTTATGCTATATCACTCTCCCTTGAGTCACCTTGTCTTATCCTAAATGCATGACCTCTTTTGGATATCAAGAATTAAAGTAGGGTCCCTTGTTGCTATTGGAAATACTGAGAGGGGGGTGGGGGAGAGAGGGGCAGGGTGAATCAGTATTCCTTTTCAATTGTTATTTTTACTAGTTAAATAATTTATATTTAGAACACAAAAACAAATAATAGGAATAAATGCTTTTATTAATATAATCTTTACAATAAAACAAGTACAATATATATAAGGCTCCAACCAGTTGCCAAGCACCAACTTGGACTTTTTGTGAGGCTCCAACCTCCAGGGCACCAACCTTGTCTTGTCAAGGCACCAACCTTGGATTTAGGAGTACCAACTCCAAGGACACCAATCCTTCCAATTCTGAGGCACCAACCCCAAGGGCTCCGACCCTATCCTGTCAAGGCACCAACCTTGGATTTAGGAGCACCAACTCCAAGGACACCAATCCTTCCAATTTTGAGGCACAAACCCCAAGGGCTCCGACCCTCTGCTATATATTGTCTAGATATGTTTGGTAGTAATTCCCTGTTCCCAACATTTTCTTAACTGAGTTCTGTCAATCTATAGCTTCACTGTAGTCTCCATGCTACATCATCAATGACAATCTGTCTTCATATGAAGGAGTCTTCACAACTCTTCATATTGCCCACACAGAGTCTAAAAAGTTACCTCATGATGATATCAAATAGCCATCATGATCTCCAATAATGTCTCCACACAACTTCAGTGTGTCTACAATGAACTGCACTAAGCTCTGCACAAAAACCAACTCTCCATTTCAAGCCTTTGTTCTCACCATCACGGTAAATGCTTTTGGCGTGACTGCTTCTCATTATTCTTGCTGTCACGATCTCTTACTTCCCAGAAACAAATTCACATACGCTTCAATGCTAGTGCTGGCTACTACTCCCTTCAAGTGATGTTAGATGAAACTTTATTTTTCCCTTCACAGAATTGTTCTTCAGGTTGCGTTATTTACCTGATTAATTTATCATTGGTCTGAGCCTTTCAAAGGTTAACTCGATCA
This sequence comes from Pinus taeda, assembly GCA_000404065.3. Lineage (NCBI taxonomy): Eukaryota > Viridiplantae > Streptophyta > Pinopsida > Pinales > Pinaceae > Pinus > Pinus taeda. Next base: position 345,367 of record APFE031026281.1, read on the forward strand.
ACAAAGTTGCTCATCCTTCGGCTTTCTCCTGTTCTGCTGGACCTTCGGCTTCCTCCTGCTCTGCTAGACCTTCGGCTTCCTCCTATCCTGCTGGACCTACCACTTGCTCTCTTTCTTCCAGTTCACACATTTTGAACTTTCCTTGTTCTCTGTTATAGATCCCTGATACGCCTAACCTTTGGCTTCCTTTTTTCGCTCGCTTGATCTTCAGCTTCCTCTGTGGTCGCTCGACCTTTTGACTTCCTTCTTCGATTGCTTGATCTTTGGCTTCCTCTGCGCTCACTCGATCTTCTTCGCTCACTTGATCTTCGGCTTACTCTGTCTCTTCAAGTTCACCAATATTCAAAAGACACATTCAATTGGAAGAGAGGCCGAATTACAATAGTGTTGCATATTAAAATTATATCAGAGAGGCCCTTTTTAATATTCATACAATAGACTCCTTATTTACGGAGGATTTCATATTAGAGGCTATACCCACAGGGAGGTCCCATATGCCACGTCACTACCTCAATTCGCAATTGCAACTTTCGAAAACTCCCGCAATCACAACCCTTTGGCTTCATGATATAACATTGCCGATGCCCCTATTTCTGACAGATGCGATATTCCAATAAGCTTCTTTTGATAACTCAATCGGGTCCACAACTTATATTGTAATCGCGGTCGAGTTCACAAGATTTATTGCAATCGGCAGTCCAACAATGTCAACCCTTTTGAACTTTGCGATTCAATGGATGTGATATTTAGTTAAGCCATGCTATAATGGTGTAGCGGGTCTGCAATGCTATCGCAATCACAGTTTTTTCAAGTGGCATTCCTTTGTGATACATAACTTCCAACGTGGATGCAATATACTATTAAATCATGTTATAATGGTGTAGCAGGTCCACAATAATATCGCAATCGCAGTTATTAATGTGATGTCCATTTATGAATTGCGATATGAAAGTTCTAATGGGTGGATGTGATATTGCATTAGCACTGTTATCATAAACTGTTCGGGTCCGCATATTATATCGCAATCGGGGATTTCAGTGAAACAACAACATGAATACTTACTACACAACATATGCGATATTGTATAGGGCTGTTGCAATAACATGTTTAAGGTCCACAGTGCATATTGCATCGTTGATCTCATCTTTAATCCAACGGTTGTTGATCCACTCGATCAATAAACCCAATCATTGATCCTCCACCATTTGATCAAGGCGCGTTGGATCCAATGGTTCATAACGATATCAGCCGGGGAACTTCCACGATGCTTAACATTGGAGCCGATAAGGATTATAAATCCTTAATCTATAAAAGTTCGGGTCCGTTCTTGAGATTAATGTCCGATCATGTTGTGACCCAATATCCATTGGATATACGAGGTCATCAAATCTACGGCCTGCGGGTCTTCAACTAGCACACGAGTTATCAACAGGCTTAAACCTCGCTCTTCCGATAACTGTGCTCTTTGTGGCTTATCTTCTTGTGAGCTCTGATAACTCTGTTTATGCTCCTCCGTTGTTTCTTCGATATTACTATTAACTCCTCCGTTAACACTGTTTATGCACCTCCGCTGATGTGTTCCTCTTTGCTTCTCTTGGCTTCCAATGATCTCTTCCTCTTACGCTTTGGCTTCATGATGGCTTCTGATAATCTCTGCTTTGATATTCTGCAATACTCCTCCGTTATGTTAACTCCTTTGATATTTCTCTGCTCTGATATCTCTGCTTTGCTCTGATAGCTCTGCTTTGCTCTGATATTCTATGCTCTGATAGCTCCTATGACTTCTGATGTCTTCCAATGTCTTTCCAATGGCTTCCCTAATGGATTTGCTCCTGTTTCTTCACGGATATGCTTTGCTTCTCCTTGGCTTCATATCATCATTTAGTATCCTGGAATATTGCCATATTGACATCAATGACAATCTAGATCAATAATTGCCTTCTCTTCAAGGCCTTGTCTTTCGTTGCCAGTTTGACTTTGCTACACTATCTAAGGCACCCATTTAGGATATTGTCTTATTGCTTAGGCTCTATCTTGCGCTCCACACCCTTACTTTGGGTTACAATTAGTAAGAAAGCTTCATGTTGGGTCCTCAAAGACCCGAAGGTATTTGGACATGTTTGCAGGAAACTATGATAATATTGAGAGGGAGCAGGGAGGGGAAGCTAGCAGGGGCAATGAATCAATTATATATTATATATATATTATATATATATATTATATATATATAATTATATATTAACGAATATTTAGCTTATCAAACACATTCAATCAGAAAACTAATGCACCAATCACATAGAGAGTGAACACATGATATTTACATGGAAACCCATTTGGAAGAAAACCACAAAACTTATTTTGGTTATAATGTAAATGCAAGCACCAACTTTAGTTTACATTAGATTTTGTAGTCACCAACCCCTTTTTGTTCGCAAGCACTCATTTGTTGGAAGCACCAAGTCCCACTAGCTTGCAGACACCAACTTACTAGAGGAACCCAACCTTTGATCTTTACAGGCACCAACTTAAAGGAGACTCCTGTCCTCTGATTTGCAAGCACTAACTTGCTTCAACAACTCAAATCCCTTTTTCATACATTTTCAAACTCAGATCCATAGGATTTTTGATTAAAGTTTTACACAGGGTGCAATCTTTAGTCTCTAATATGCTCTCTCTTCCTTTGGCTCAGATTTGATCTCAACTATCTAGTTTTACTCTGGTCTTTTTTGCATTTTTTCAGATTTGCCAATTCTCTTATGACAACAACTCTATATTTTAGCCAGACTGCTTCGTGTTTTTCTTCCCGATCTTACGTATTTCTTCTAAGGCACTGACTAGTTCTCCTTCTAGACTTACTACAACTTCTTCATTTAGTTCATAATCATATTGCCCTTCATGTTGGGTTTCTATAGCCATGAGCATGAAATCATTTGTTCTCTCTTCATAAGAAGGCTGCTCATCCTCATCCTATGATGAGCTATTGTTCTCCTAAGTATATAAGCTCTTCTTCTTAATTTTTTTCCCTTCTTGAATCTCCTATACTTATCCTTTACTTTCCTTTATTTTCATATTCATTATTTTATTTCTTATGTGGGCATTTAGATGCACAGTGGCCAACTTTTCCACAATTGAAACATTTGAAAGGAAACTTACCTTTGTATTTTTCAAACTCTCTCTTTAATCTTTTGACAAATTTGGCTTCTTCTTGATTAGAACGATAGCTCGAGTCTTCTTGATCTTATTTGGTTTTCTCATCAGCTTTGAACACTGCTTCCCTTTACGTAACTTTTTCTTTTGTAGTTCTCATTTCATAGGAAGTTAATGTTCCATGTAGTTGATCCATTGTAAAAGCGTTGAGAGCTTGCATCTCCTCAATATTTGATACATTGGAATTGAATTTAGCAAGAATAGATCTTAACACATTTTGAACTACTATGGAATCATTCACTGTTTCATCAAAGAACTCTTATACTCTTAACTATTTCATCTACATGACAAAAGAGTTTCGCTATGTCCTTGTCCTCATTCATTTTCAGTGATTAAAATTGCATTCTATAAACTTGGAGTTTAGTCTTATTTACCTTGCTATCACCTTCATAGAAATTTTGCAACTTATCCCACATATCTTTGGTAGTGCTACAACTCATGAATTTAACATATTCAGATTCTGACAATCCACTTAGGACTGCATTCATTGCTTTAACATTATAAATAGTTTGAGCCTATCATCTCTGTCAAGCAATACATTTTCATTTTCATGTCCATTCAAGGTTGCATCCCATATCTCTGCAACAAAGGACATTAAACAAGCCATCATTCTTACCTACCAAAACACATAATTCGTTTTGGTGAAAAGAGGAACTTTGTTAGTGAGATTTCCATCCTGACTAGCCATGTTTCATATCTAGATCTACCTTCTAGTTGTTAAACTGCTGCTGAAGGAACCTACTTTGAGACAAATGGTTGGAAACCAAGATAAATACTTAGAGGGGGGATGAATCAATATTATATAATTTTTAACAATTATTTAGCCGACAAAACACATTCAATCAAAAAACTAATGCACCAGCCACATAGAGTTTGCACGTAGGATATTTACGTGAAAACCCATTTGAGAGAAAACCACAAAAAATCTTTTGATAATAATGTATATGCAAGCACCAAATTTAGTTTACATTAGGTTTTGTAGGCACCCACTTGCTAGAAGCACCAACTCCCACTAGTTTGTAGGCATCAAGTTATTGGAGGCACCAAATCCATGATATTTATTGGAACCAACCCAAAGGAGACTCTAGTCCCTTGATCTGCAAGCACCAAATTGCTTCGACCACTCAGGTTCCTCTTCCATACATTTTGAATCTCAGATCCATAGGATTTTTTATTAAAGTTTTACATAGGGAACAATATTTAGTCTCTGATATGTTTTCTCTCTTCCTTTGGTTCAGTTTTAATCTTAGCTATTCAATTATGCTCTAGTATTTCTGCATCTCTTCATATTAGCCAATTCTCTTATCTCAACAACTCCAAATTTCAGCCATGCATGCTTAATTTTTGCTTAGCGATCCTCTAAACCTCTATCTCGTATCTCCTCTCTTTAACGTAATGGGTTCTTCCAATCCTTCTTCTCTTGGTTAGTTTCTTGTTTATGCTATTCTATTCAAATAATTACCATCTTCTTATATCCACAAGTTCAACCCTTAATGTTTTTTTTTTTTCTCAGTATTTATAGATCATTGCCTTTCTTTACCATGGGTAGCGATCCATGGTATTGCAACTTAACTAGGCCACAAAACCTTCTTCTTGACTAGTTTAACATGTCACATTTTGTTCACATGTAGTATTCTTCTAGTTTTCTCATGTTCACATTCTACAACTAAACTCCTCTCGTGACAACTAGTTCAACTTCCTTGAATCAATGCACTCACTATTTGCAGCAATATCCACATTGATTATACCCATCTCATGTTTTTATGCATAATTCACGTTCAACACTATGCTAAGCTCTTTTACTGTGTCTGTATTCATCAATGGCATGTAGTGCTAAAGCTCCATTTTATTTAGTGTTTTTCTTCCTATAACTATAGAATCATACCAATCGATAATCCTTTAAATAGGGTATTTTGCATTCAGGTGTTTTCTTTGTATCTACACATTACAACGAGAAGATTCTGGATGTCCCTCTTATCTTTTCTTCAGTATTAAGTGCTAAGAAATGGGCTTTTCATGACCTGGGGTTGGAATCATGCCTTCAAGTGCATTCTCTAAGATATCCGGTGTCTAGGTACTTTGATAACACTTACACTCAATAACGATTAGATCCTAGATTCCCAAATGACTTTGCACACTCCCAAATATCTAGATAACTTGATAATGCCCCTAGTAGAATTTAATCGTTATGCTATTTTTGGTGCATTTTCTTGCTTTAGTGATGTTTTTGCCATTATTGAAATACACTGGAAAACCTTTGCCAAACCATTACAATGGTGCAAATCCAAAGACCTTAAAGTCTACAACGTGTTGGAAATAATACTGAGGGGGGGTTAGAATATGCCATGTGGTCCTTGTTGCTAAGTCATCTTTTCTATGTCATCTACCAATTCAGTACACTGCCACATGTCACTTGCCACCAGTCCAATTGGACACCCAAAAATGTCAAAATGCATACCACATGTCACTCTCACATGATGCCACACCATCATCTATGCCACGTCATCCATCTGGATACCAAGTCGGGTGAGTTCTTCATATGTTAATGACTGCTCATGTGTGAGCCCGATATGGATATGGACTGCTGGATCTACACAATCCCAACTGTTGGATCCATCATGCTCTTTACTACCATAAATTTCATAGATGAAGAAATCCCAATGTAAAGTCGTTTGATCAAGTCATTGTTAATCGTTAGATCCAGCATGTGCTATACCATCCATAAATTTTACGCATGTTGCGAACACGATATCAATTAGATTTGTTGATATTGCTGGTGGTGATGAATCGTGGCCATTGATTTTTCATTGAACACCTGCGCCATTTACTTGACCACCTATTGTGTAAAGACATTGTACTTGCTCCACTGCGGTTTTCCAAACCTAATTTCCGCTTACTCTGCATGATCATCTGAGAGTCATTGATCTTGCTGGTGGTGATGAATCGTGGCCATCAATTTTTCTTTTGGCGCCCATTCCATTTACTTAATCACTTGAGTGTAAATGCACTATGCTTGATCTGTTTTGGTTTCTCGAACATACTTTGCTTACTATGTAGGATAATTTGATGTGTTTCTAATCCATCTATCTAATGAGATTATTTCCCTGCTCAACACTGTTGTCCTATTTGACCTTAGTTTCTCGACCTTGGTTTGGCTTCCCCTATGCTTCACATTTGTGACCCTAAGGTTGACATCAATGATAACACCTTCAACAAGCTTGGAATTTGTGACCCTGTGGTTGACATCATTGACAACACCTTCAATAATCCCTCCCTTTGGCATTGATGGCAACAACATTAGATATTTTCAGTCATTGATGGATTTGGGCTTGATCCCCCCTGTCTGGATGTTGAAGCTAATCTTTGATCCAATGTCTACTTACTCTCCCTAATAATGCTAGGCTACTCCAATGTCTACTCACTCTCCCCCTTTGACATCAATGGTAAGGTGTGAACCTAGCTGTATTCTATTTCCAATGATGCAAGTATTCTAAACATTGATACCAAATCGACTGTTGTTATACCAATTGCGTAAGCTTTCTTGTGGTTTCTATACTATTGTACTAATAAGCTAACATACTAATGGCTGTTCTAAAAGAAAAAAATCTTCCTCTTGAATATATCAATGTAACAAAGATAAAACATGTAAGGCATCAAATTTTCCATTCCATTATCTTTCGTGGATAAAAAAATCCCCCTGAGTACATGCTACTATTGATGATCTCACAACTCCCCTTGAGCTTATTTCATTTTCTTCTCTTTGACCTCCTGGCATGCAACTATTCCAACGAAAATGAACAACTACTCTCTTCCCCTCTATCCTAAAGGGGTTCCATTGAAGAAATGAGAGAGATACCACTCCCAACTTCTGGATTAAGTATTCAAGAGTTTCTCTTGCAAGAGGCTTGGTGAATATATTACTTATTTGTTCTTTTGTTGATATATATTCCATCCTCACAATCTGATCAGTCACCTATTCTCTAAGAAAATAATACTTGATAGGTATATAGTTGGTTTTTAAGTGAAGAACATGGTTCTTTGACATACATATAGCACTTGTATTATTACATACAATGGGAATTGGTTCATAATATGTTACCTTCATGTATTGTAATGTCTACTTTATCCATGAAATTTGAGTGCAACACACAAAAACTGTTATATACTTAGGTTTCACTATGGATAGTGAGACAGATGTCTAATTTTTTCTTAATTATGCCACCAAACAATTTCTTAGAAACAAGGCACCTCCACTTGTGCTCTTTATCTCATCTACATTGCCAACCCACTTAACATCTATGAATGTAGTTAAGGAAAATTTCTGACCCTTGGGATACCATAGACCAAAGTCCATTCTGACTTTTAGATCTTTGAAAATTCTTTTTGTAGCTAATAACCGACTCTTTCTTGGCGCTGATTGATACCTTGTAACTAAAACAACAACTTGCATTATGTATTTCCTTGAGTCTGTTAGATATAAGAGGCTTCTAATCATTGATCTAAACATGGTTTGATTGGTCTCAGGTGATTCATCATCTTTGCTTAACTTACCCACAATGACCATGAAAGTGATAATAGGTAAACACTCTTCCTTCCCAAAATTCTTCAACATTTCCTTGAGGTATATGTTTTGGGAGATAAACATTCCTCTTGCTAATTGAATTATTTGCAAACTAAGGAAGGACATTAGTTCTCCTAACATTGACATTTCAAAGTAAGCTTACATTTTAGCTACAATTTTTTGGCATAACAAATATGCATCACTCCCGAAAATTATGTCATAAATATAAAAAATAATGACTAAAATATTTTGATTTTCATATTTGACATATAAATTACTATCGGTTGTCCCTCTTTTGAAGCCTTGTTGCTATAGGTATTTTTAATCTAGAATATCATGCTCTTAGTGCTTGTTTTAGTCCATATAAATCCTTTTTAAGTATGCATACATTATCTGGATGATCTGAAAATTAGAATCCTTCATGTTGCTTTATATATACTTCCTCTTCAAGTTTTCCATTTAGAAATTTTGATTTTATGTTTGTTTGATAAACTTTGAACTTCTTGTGACAGAAAAATGCTAAAAACATTCTTATCGCTTCCAATCTAGCAACATGAGCAAAAGTTTCTTCCAACTCTACTCTTTCAACTTGGGAATACCCTTTGCACACTAATTTGGCCTTGTTCCTTGTAACTTGTCCATCCTCATTCAATTTGTTCCTAAATACCTATTTTGTTCCAATGACATTTTTATTTATTGGTATCAAGACTAATTCCCAAGTCTAATTTTTCTCAATATGATCTAATTCTTCATTCATGGCTTATTGTAGATGCTACAATGCCCCCCAAAATTTCCACCTCGCACATTCAAAATTTTGGGCCCCCTTGCTTTTACAAGTCTTCATGGATATTACCAACACATTTCATAGGCATAATCTTTGAAATCTCCCAAACACCAGTGGATATTATTCACGGATGAACCATGGTCATGCTAGGTTTTTTGTATGTTTAGGCTTTATGCATTATCTTTGATACTTCATCTCTAGCTCTTAAACTCATAAATACTTTGAACATTGATCGCAACATAGGTGTTTGGATTGTTCAATTCAACCTCGAAGGACCATGACCATGAAATTGCACTAATGCAAGATTTTCCTGAAAGACAAGTCCTATGTTTCTAATGATTAGTCTATTATCTGTAGATGATGTTGAAACAATGCACCCATTAATGAATGCATCAATCACTCCATAGATTTTGAGACACAAAGATAAAGATATGATACTTCTGGTACCTCGTTTGGAAGGAGGTGAATCCCATCAGGACAATTTGTTAACCACTATGCAAACTATTGTGACTCTTGTTTTGGATGAGTAAATATGTTCGAAAGCAGTTATTGGCCGTTGTGCCAGTTTCCTTGGGAAGAGGAAAAGAGGATGTTTCTCCAGCTGCCTGTAGGCTTGTTATGAGTATAATGGAGTAGTGTGCAATCAAGCTCAGGCCTTATGTGATTCACTCTTAGAGAAGTATCAAGTTTACTAAAAGGCTGTGGTAAGGAAACATCAAGTAAGTTACTCAGGGCAATAGATATTCGTAGATAAAGCTTCAAAAGACTGCATGGTGGTGATATGCCACATGGTTTGCGATGGTATGGTCTTTCCATAGAGAAATCAAACGGAATGCTCCGGAAGACATAAAGTTGTCTGATTAGCATACGAAATTTCATATTTTCCTGGACATGTTACCAGATTATATTCAAATGCGAGTTGTGAAGTCCATTCTTTGCATGAAAAGTTGTTAGAGTTCTACACAACCCTAGCCCATATTTTCAGAGCTAGGGGCCTAGACCCCGTCAACAATCAAGAAATTCAAATAGACTACAAGGAGTGACAAGAAGCTTTTCTTTCCAAAAGGAGTCATTCTTGGCAGAGAGACCTTCACATGATGCAAAGCTTATGCCATAATCTGAAGCTGATAAAATTGCTGCGTTGAAGGTATCTTTTGTCATTGAGTGAGTTACTGAGAACATGCATGAATTCCACAAGGAGTCATTTGAATGTGCTGTTGATTCTATTCGCACTGTTTCCTCTACACATATTTGGCAGCTTGTTGTACGTACAGACTTGAATGGCCATGTAAAGGCACTTAAAGATTACTTCCTTCTGGCTAAAGGATATTTCTTTGAGTACTTTATGGAGGAAAGTCATTCTTGATGCATTTATCATTCATGACCAATAAATTCTGAGGCAGACCTTAATGTCCCTTTTCAACAGGTTGCAATCAAGGCTATTGGAGATGGTGTGCCCTAAAAAGATATTGTTGATAATTCAGTTGATATTGTTGACGAGTAGGAGAAGGATGAACAAAATTTAACCTAGGACTTTCTCTGATTCCATATGCCATATTCACGAGGGAATTTGCAACATGGTTTTGGAGTTTAATTTCTAAGAGTCTGCGGGAATTTTCCAATGTTTCGTGTATAATACACCTAGGGTAGGGTTGGAATTAGTTTGTTCTTGACATCGATGTTGGCGATATAATTTTCTAGACAAAATGGATTCCAAGTCTCAGACAGTTAAAAACCTAGTGGAGGAAGCCAAGAAGCAGACGTTGCTACTTTGTATATGCGTCATCAGTATCGCAGATCTAATGTCTGATGGAGGAGCGTGGAGCTTTATTGGAAACAATCTGATGCAACAACATTAAATTTGGTCTCTTATCATTACGGACAAGAGAGGATGAGTCTTGTTCTCATTGTGGACAAGTTGGATAGATGCTGTCTTGATTTGCAGGTCGATGGAGAGGAATCCCACCAAAAATTTTCACATTTCCTTGCAAACAGAGAAGTGATTATAGCTCCTTATGAAGATCCTCTTCTCGGTGATTGCCAAGTTTATCCTGAAAGAATATAGTTACATTCTCAGCAAGCCTGCAGGGGTGGACATTTACCTTCACAAATTTTGCAATGTGTGTGCTTCAAAGTTTAGAAGGGATGAAGGAAAGATGATGGAGAGGCTCTGAGCTAAAAAAGAAAAATAAAATCATTTTGATCTAGCTACCAAGAAATGGGCAACCAAGAATATATATTCAACAACCTGTAAAAGAAGATTCATTCAACTCATATATGAACCTATTAGTATGAATAATCAAAAGGATAAGTTGTGGCACATGTAGAAATTGGGAGTTGTAATGAAAAGTGTTGTGGCAGGAAGAGGAGTTGATGGCATAGTAGATAAAGCAACAATGCATTCTAGGGATATTATTGCTGTTAAAAGGTGCCTTCTCATCATGCAAGATCAACTTTGATTTGTGGCTTCAATACAAAGATATTAGCTCTCGAAGAGATCAAGAATTGCAATATTGTTAAGTTCCATGGTTTTTGCTGTCATCATGAATCAAATTTTCTTTTATATGAATATATGCGGAATGAAAGCTTAGGTGAACTGCTTCATGGAAAATCTTGTATGTTGAATTGGGAGACACACGATACAATTTCTCTTGGGGTAGCTAAAGGTCTATCCTATTTATATACACTGTATCATCCACCATGACATAAAATCCAATAACATTCTTCTTGATGAGATGTTCAAAGCTCACACACCACAATCAGAGTCCAAGTTTTCTGTTGCAGGCTCTTGTGGCTATATTGCTCCAGGGTTGAAGTCGCCAGGGCAACCGTACTGGTTATATAATATTACAAGCTGCCATATCAAAGTCCATTATATGCCTTCGTCATATTGTTAATATTATGTTATTATGATGAAGAAAAAGCTAAAGATATTATATATGACTGCAATTGGAAATCATGAAAGGGACTTCCCAAGTTCAGGATCATAAAGCCAGTGTAAATGGATTAAATTAGATATGGTTTCTTTGGATTAAAATCATGCCCCATGGCTCATTCCATGGGTTAGAAAAGCTTCTTAATCGTTGAAAATATGCTGACTGATATGTGACAATCATAAGCCACAATACTTCTTTCTTATCTAGTAAGGAATCACGGAGCGTTGGATAATCACAAGATTCCCATGTACTCTTTCGGAGTGCATGGCATCATCGGAATGTTTGGATTTGAGCTTGATTCCTCCATCATGATGATTAAGAGCTGGAATTTAGGATGGATATTGAAATTTGAGAATATTAGAGTACATGCAACTACTGAAAATCCTTGTACAGTTCAAGCTACCATTTGGGATAACAGCAGATCAATTTTCAATTGGCAATTGGCAGAGTTTGATATAGACAACATGTGGATCTAATGATTACAACCATTGTTATCTGCTAAAGTTCTTTTACAGGTTCTATAAACCTAGTTGATTACTGTACTCTTAAGTTGATAGAAAAAATGTGACCATGCTGGATGAAGAGGCCAAACCAAGACCAAAATCACAAGAGTGGTACAGGGATTCAAAATCACCGTATAGAAGTCACATGATGAAATCCATGAAAAGTTTTTCAAGCTACAAGGGATAATGATATAGTTCACCAAGAATATATTTCCTTGACAATTGTCATGGGCAAGAAAGAAGTTGCTATGTACTCTTTGGCTTGAATTTTGGCAAGATGCTTTGGTGTGACCTGATCAACCAACATATTCATTATATTCCCATGAGAAAGTTGGGCGGTACCTTGGCTCATTCAAATTTGAGGATAAATTAAGGATAAATAAACACAACGAATGACCTCATCCATCACATGTATTTCATTATATTATTTTGTTGTAAAAATGATGAAATCATGTAAAAGGCTATATTAATTGTAAAGGTTATTCGGAATCATGCGTAAATTGAAAAGTCATGGGGAAGGTGACTCCATTTCTATAAATGTACCCTCATGCCTAGCATTTGAGTTTTTTTAGCAATAAAATAATTGTTAGTACTAAGAACTTTTAATGCTCTTGGTGACTTTAAATATATGAAAAAATAATAATTTTTTTATTTAAATATATAAATAGATAATACAATTTTTTTTATTTAAATTTTAGTACGTGGAAAAGATAATTGATAATTGTTTTTAATGTTTTTGAATTTTCATGATTTGACAAAGTACAAATATTGCAAAATTGATGTTTGATGTGCATAAAAAAGTATAATTGAATTTTGTGAGTTAGGGTGAGGCAAGGAGCTTGTCTTGGAGATGATATGAGAAACCCTCATTCCACTACTTGAATTTTATGGGCTTGTAGTGCATGTACTTGATTTGCAACATTATTAATGAGAATCTTTTCTCTTTTGGCATATATTCCCTTGCATTCCTCCACTGGTTGTAATGGCTAATCAATACTCCAATCATGTGTGAATGTGTGCTTTAATATTAGTTATACATTGATGAACTAATTCATGGCTATTGCTTATATGTTTACTTTTAATATTTTCTCTATCATTCCATGCCAATGCTATAACCTATTGTGAACTAATTCACAATTAACTTCTAGCACTTTCCTATTTGTGTATGTCTTAGATAGATTTAGCTCATTGATTCTTTCTTGAGACATACTTCTCTTCATTATTTTGCTATTACATTCTTGTATTTTGTTCTGCAATTTATCAATTGTGTGATGATTCGTCCTCATTCTTCAATTATTTCAATTTGCAATTGGTTTGGTTTTCAATAAGGGCTTTGAAGACTTTGAACTTATCAAAAGCTTCAAATTTCTCTTTTAAAAATGCAACCAAAGTCAACTTGGTATAATCATCAATAATCAACATAAAATATTGTTCTCCACTTAGGGTTTTAGTTCTTGAAGATTGACATTAGTTTGTATGAATTGTAGGTTTTAACCCTGTACAAAAATTACCTGCATATGAATTCTAAAAATAGAAAATAAACAATGACGAGAGCATACAACATAAACATCTATACATAAAGATTTTTCCCTAGATCCCAAAACCGGGACTACCACATTGATTTTTCATTATATTCTTTTCAATGTTACAATACATATATATACATGCCGAAGCATCCATAAAACCCAATCCATTAACCTTATATTAGAACATCACCATATTTCCCTTGACCGGATCTACAAAATACCATGGACAGAGAACGACTATGTCCAAAACAATGTGCAAAAACCATGCAGAAAACCATAGGTAGGTCCGCCCACATAATATAGGGTCCAATTTTTTTTTTCCCTTAGGTGTTGCCCCGGACTCCGTACAGGGGGGCTATCGGCCCCCTCAAAACCCCTGATAGGGGGAGTTGTTGCCCCCCCGTGACCCCCCTGCTACGCCTGACACAATGAAGGGGGCCTGCCTGCCCCCCCTCTAACTCCCCAATTTCACTACTAGGGCTAGTCGTGGAAAGAATATAATACACACCCAACATGAACTAGCTATAGAGGCCTAGTTGATGAGTTTTCCTTAGCCTTGAAGGGTACTTGAATTTGTTTAGCAATTTAACACAATTTGAAATTTGTGTTGCTTGGATTTATAATCTTTGGCAAGTCCCTTTACAACTTGCTTTTTATTGATTTTTACTATATGATAAAGTTTAACTGTCCCAACATTCTGTGCCATAGCTAGCTCTCATCAAGCTTCCCCAAACAACACTCCCCATTTTCCTCATTGAGTATGTACACATTACTGAAAGTTCTCACAACCGTTGCTACTAACTTTCTTGTGTTTTCCATCTTTATCTCACAACCTTTGGAGTGAAAAGCAACATGATACCCTTGACCACACATTTGAATCACACTTAACAAATTGTGTTTGAGTCCATCCACAAAAAGAACATTCTTAGAATTGTATCTTTTGTTGTCCATGTTAACTATACCTTTTCCCATTAGTTTTCTTGGAGCATTGCTACCGAAGGTAACATTGTCTATCTTATATTATCTTAATGACAAGAATTTACTCTTATCACCAGCCATATGTTTACAATGTGACAACCCTTTTTTCTACCCCTCTTGTAAATGTCACTATGAATTGTAATTCATGTAAGTGGAAATGTAAACACAATGGCTAGGTTAAGAGGAATGGACATAGATTCAAAGGTTTGAGAAAAAGGAGTTTCTTGGGAAGTGATTAAACTTAGGGTGCTTCATTTAATATGGCACTAGTTCTTTGATTGAGTTAAACGATCTGCACAATAGGAAGGGAGGTTAGTATGGGTTGCTTGAGTGAAGGACAAACACCACCTTTGTCCTTGCGGGGTGTGTTGGTGTGGTCAAAACACAAGAAGTAGATGAGGAGTTGTCAACAAAATAGGATAATAGGAAGAAAGTAGTGAAGGAGTCAGCTAGATAGGGAATGCTGACATAGAATGTGTTCTTTGTATGAAGAGTATGTCAAGATAGGCATATGGTAGTGGGGAGAGAAGAAAGAGTCGCGGGTACAATGAAAAAAGTTCAAGCAGATGAGTGAAGTTCACTCATAAGAATATGCTACGGTAGGAATATAGGATTTGCGAAGTGAACTTGCAGAAGGAAGGAGCTCAAGGAGAAGTGTAGGTGTAAGAGTGAAGTATACAGGTGGATACACTTTGTTTTAGATTACCTGTGGGTTAGTTGGTGAAACAATGTGTGCTCTAGATTCCTGTTTGGAAGAGTGGAGACTCTAAGAATTTAGATACCTATAGCAGTTTGTAGGTGGAAGTATGGTGTGCTCTGGATCCCTGCTGAGTAGGTGGAGACACAAGGGCTATGGTTCTCTATAGAAATTAGTAGGCAAAATGTGGGATTTGGATTCCCTGTAAGTGGGGGGACATATTGTGAGCTCTGGATTCCTATGTGATCGAAATGATTGGAATTGGTGTGAATTCCCTTGAGCACTTAACTCCTCAAAATATAAATTTGGCTCAAAGGTGGTCAACTGTAAGAAATATTGCAATGCATTTGGCCTATGGTTGTGTGGAGAGTTGAAGTTCCTCCATCAGTTTCCAATCATTTAATCTAATTAGATAAGAATACTTACTTGTACATATGTTTCACTATGAAGGGTGAATGATATTGTTATGTGAAACCACCAGTCCAGGTAGTCTACCTGTCCCAAGGCTTTCCTACATGGGGGATTCATTAAATTTTAATATCCTAGTATCCATCTAGTATGCTCTAATGACACATGCATGGAGTCTTATGGCTAAGTATGTTGGGAAAAATACTAAGAGGCTAGGGGGGGTGGGTGTGAATCAATATTTTAAGTTTTTTCTTTTTAAACTATATATACGCAATTTTAAATAAGCCAGCCAACGTATATCCATGATTATAATGAATGAAACCATCATATAGAAAATAAACTTGTAAAATAGTTAATGCATTGTCTATTGAGCTTAAAACAAAGTGTGATGCATTTACTAGGCAGTAAACAAATGTAGTAAGAACATAATAAATCAACACACATAAGTAGCACACATGAACAACAAGATTTAAGGTGGAAACCCAGTGCGGGAGAAAAACCACCTGCTGCTATTGTCTCTATCTTATTTTAATATAAATAAAAATTGTTTACAATCTTGTAGTGGTGCAGACTCATACTAGTACACAGGCACCCACCTACAGAAGGCTTCAACCTTCACTCGCTCTCCAGTTTATACTGGAAGGGAGCTACAACCCCCTAACTCTTGTACTGGTTGATATGTTTACCAGTACATAGGCGGCAATCTACATAAGGCTACAACCTTCACTCTTCCTCTAGGGACCACATTTCATAAATTTTCAGACCATGTTTCATCAAATTTTCATACTAGACCCATCAGTGACATTGAAGCTCAAAATCAGTCACCACTGCAATACAACCAATCACTGAAACCCATCAACTTTGAAGAAAATCATAATCAATCAATCTGAACAATCAGACCACTGTCACCAGAACACAGAGCTAAACCCATAACTCTACATCAACAACCAAAACCAACCACAACTTCAAAAATCATGTTAGAATGTATACACTACTTAGAAGTGCCTAATCTGCGTGTATACGCGACTTCACTGAACCGAACCTACGTATAGATATGCATATAGTGACTTATAACTTCACATATTTTTAGGACTTTAGATATGCCCAAATCATAATATTTAATGGATAAACCATGTGTTAGCACTCAAATCTAGCCTATCCATTATTAGTTCATACACTGATAAGTAATTTCAAGTCTCATGATCCTGATCCATTATTATATGCAAAGCTGCACAAGATGTTTTAGATCTATATCATAACCATAACCCTTACAACAAAAAATATACTTTAGATATAAGTATTCATGAAAAACCATTTCACTTGCACACTTAGCCCTTTGATCTTCTCCTCCTTATATACTTAGAGCCTTTTTCAATACCTCAGACCAAAACAACACTTAGCACCTGTGGTATTCTTAGATGGGATCAAGTAGCCGTTATTCCGCTCAATATTGTGGGCTAATACCATGGTATGGATCCCTGGTTTTCTTTAATCTTAATATCCATCCCATACGCTCTTTTCCTTTTGTGAAACTGTGTGCATATGCATACACTCTTTTTATCCTGTGTACCCATGTGTATAAGCGACTTGGACTATGGTAAACAATGTATACAACTTAAACCATCATCCTTTGTCCCATCATCCAATTCTTCTGTACCATTACTTTATTACTTCTGAATAGACCCATTACAATGTGAGTTTCCCTTTATAAATTTTGAACTAACCTATTTGTGGGTTTCCATCAAGGACAAGACATGTACCATAATGCCAACAATCTCCCCCTTTAGACTTGATGGCAACCATATTGGTGTTTATCACTTCAAGTTGTAGAACCTGTTAGATATATCAAGAAACAACAAGATTCTCCCCCGCTTTGACATCAAGGGCAAAGGGTGGACTAATATATTCTCCCCCTTAGTACATGTTGAGATGCACTATACTATCCATGCTCCCCCTGAGCACATGCAGAGTCTGCATAAATATTTTTCAATGGAATAACATGACTCTATAAATAAAATGTGAGTATGACCTTCCTATCACCAATGACTCATACATACATCAATCACCCAATCAAGTGGGATACATATTTGACATGATCTCAAATGTTCATACGTGACTAAATATGAAAATTATCACATCATCCTTCCCATGCATAGTGGGGGTACAAATTACATCATAAGTATTTACATGACCTTTACATCAAATGATATTCATGACATCAAAGACCAAGGACTTAGACACGACCTTGATAGTTATTAGCAACTATGATACATCATATATGAACTGCACCATAAGCATATGTCAGCAACATCAAGAACAACAACCTGTATATGTCCATCATCAAAAGAATTATTTGAATCATCCATATTAAAAACAACTATGTGGCTCAAGCAATATAAGGTCTTCTAAAGCAAACATAATGCCAACAATGCATTATTAGAAGCATAACATATGCTCCCCCTGAACTTGTGCCAACTGTTCACTGTCAGATCTGATCATTTCATATGTCAGTAAGAGTCATCAAGGCATCATCATCAACCAGATATACATCAAATCATCAACAACTTATGAGGTCCAACATCACTTCTACATATTATCAGCAGACTATAATCATCATTCATCAGAACAGAAAAGACAATTGATAATTGTCTGAACCATATCAAATCCCTTTCCTGAGTCTGTCCCACTGCTTCTTTATCAAACCAACATATACATGACTGTGTAGTTTCCATCTTGTGTATAGACGTGAATTGTCTTCATAATAATTGCATATGGGAAGTGAAATACTGAAATTTCACACATTCATCTTCCTCTGAGTTTGTTCTGACAGTACCTGATCCTAGAACATCATTTCCATGATGGCTCTTCATTAAAGACTCCATTTTACTCTTGTATTCATCTTTGTTTTTGAAAGAGCAGAGAGCATGATCACACCTTATTTGATTTTCCTTTTCTTGTTTTTTTATGGATTCATCTTTTAGATAAACATAACCTTTACCCTTAATGACAAATGGTGTGTCATTTCCAAAAGAGACATTCTTTTCCTTTTTTTTTAAAGCATTGTATGAAATGAGTTTTTCTTTATCACCTGTCATGTGTTTTGAGAATCTGCTATCAATGTACCACTAATTTTCTTGATCTTCTGTAAACAGAGCTATGCCACATCTTTATGATTGTAAATCATTCTTTTTCCATACCTTGGAGTTTGATGATGTTTGCTCCTTATGATATGTTGGCCGAAATTTGCTCCCACATTCAGATTCTTCATGACCAAAGTTATTGCAAAATGAAAATTCAATTTCATCTTCAAGAGGTGAAAAGTTATTATAAGAGCTCTTCTTGATTCCAGTCACGCTCATTTGTTTTTTTGCTTCTCTAGTCATGATAGTTTTGTAAGCAACACATTGAGCAATTTTATGACAAAAGTTATGGCATGAAAAACATTGTCCATTAAAGAAGAAGTTTCCGTAACCATAAAATATTTTGGTATTGTTCACCTTTTGGTTAGTGCTTCTATTGATGTTCACCCTTGGAGTAAAATGAGCATGATTTTCCTGGGGAATACTTTTAAGCTTTTGCTGAGGATTAGCACATAGTTGAATGGTTTTTGCTGCATTAAGATAAATTCTGGTGATAGATGAAGAATTTTCTGGTTGGGATGTTTCTCCAGTGTATCCAAGACCAGTCCTTATAAGAGGAGAATGCTGAACCTTGATGATTTCATCTAAGGTTTCCAATCCTTTAGCAAATCTAAGATTCAAAGTTTTTGTCTTCTCAAGTTCTTTTCTTAGACTTACTACTTCTCACTCTAATTTTTCATTGTGCTTGTCCTTTTCCATGAGTTGATGTGTCACCATGTCTATAACTATATCCTTTTCTTCCAAACAAATTTTGAGTTAGTGATTTCTTCAAGAAAATATTCTTCTTCTAGGGCATCATTTTCATATGCCATGAGTAGTTTAATATCTTGATTGTCTTCATCACTATTAGACATGCCATCACTATCTTCATGAGTATAATAACTTCTTCTATTACCTTCTTCAGAAATATTTCCTTTTTCATGGTTGTATTATGAGGACATTTAGCAGCATAATGACCAACTCTTCCACAAGAAAAAAAATTTGAAGGGAAGCTTACCTCTGAATCTTTCGCAACCACGTTGAAGTTTCTTCACAAAGTTTACCTTATCTTCTTCTGATATATATCGTGATTCTTTGAGATATTCCTTTTCTTTTCCTTTAGCAAAAGCTTTGAAATCGGCTTCTCTGATTTCTGATAGACCTCCTTTCCTCATTTCAAAGGCAGTTAAAATTCCATGAAGTTGAACAATAGTAACAAATTGTAGATCCTAATTTTCTTCAATGGCAGATACTTTTGACTCAAATTTAGAAGATAGAGATCTCAAAATTTTCTCAACTATAATAGCCTCCTTTATTTCTTCACCCAGATTCCTCATATGATTTACAATCTCATCTACTCATAAAAAATAACTAGAAATAATTTCATCACTATGCATCTTGAGAGTTTCATACTGAATTCTAAGAGTTTGGAGTTTAGCACATTTTACCTAAGAGTCTCCTTTGTAGCTCTGAATGATTCTATCCCATATTTCTTTGGTTGTGTTGAACTGCATAACTTTGACGAATTATGATTATGATAGGCTTCCCAATAAAGCATTGACGACTTTGGCATTGGTTTCATATGATTTCTTTTCTGCTGGGTCTGTGGGGACTACTGCTGGATATTGGTATCCTCTTTCCACAATTTCCCAAACATCAACTCCAAGTGACTGAATATATGCTCTAGTTCTTGTCTTCCAATATTCTAAGTTATCTTTGTTGAATATTGGTGGTCTGATAGATGCCATTCCATCATGATTTCTCATCTTGACAGATCTTCCTTCAAGCGATCAAGCTTCTTCTGAAGGACTTGCTCTGATACCAATTGTTGGGAAAAATACTGAGGGGGGAGGGGGGGTGAATCAATATTTTAATTTTTTCTTTCTCAAATTGTATACGCAATTTTATAGAAGCCAACCATTGTATATCCGCGATTACAATGAATGAAACCAGTGTATAGATAATAAACTTGTAAAATAGTTAATTCATTGTCTGTTGAGCTTAAAACAGAGTGTGATGCATTTACTAGGTAGTAAATAGATGCAGTAAGAACAAAATAAATCAACAAACATAAGTAACACACATGAACATTGATATTTAAGGTGGAAACCAAAAACTACCCGTTGTTGTCGTCTATGTCTTCTTTTAATATAAAGAAAAACTGTTTACAATCTTGTACTGGTGCAGACTCATACTAGTACACAGGAACCCACCCGTAGAAGGCTTCAACCTTCACTTGTTCTCCAGGTTCTATTGGAAGGGAGCTACAACCCCCTAGCTCTTGTACTGGCTTATATGTTTACTAGTACGCAGGTGCTGAACTATAGAATGCTACAACCTTCACTCTTCCTCTAGGGAGCACGTTTCATAAATTTTTAGACTGGATACTCCTGGTACATCAACACAATATGTAGGTCACGTTTCATCAAATTTTCATACTAGTCCCACCAGTAACATTGAAGCTCAAAATCAATCACCATTGCAATACAACCAATCACTGAAACCCATCAAATTTGAAGAAAATCACAATCAATCAATATGAACAATCAGTTCACTGTCACCAAAACACAGAGCTGAACCCATAACTCTACATCAACAACTAGAACCAACTGAAACTTCAAAAATCATGTCAGAATGTATATGCTACTTAGAAGTGCCTAATCTACGTGTATATGCGACTTCACCGAACCAAACCTACGTATAGATCTGTAGATAGTGACTTATAATTTCGCAGATTTTTAGGACTTCAGATATGCCCAGATCATAATATTGTATCCATTATCAGATCATACAATGATAAGTCATTTCAAGTCTCATGATCCCGATCCATTATTATATCCAAGCGTGCACGAGATGTTTTAGATCTATATCATAACCACAACCCTTACAACACAAAATATACTTCAGATAGAAGTATTCATGAAAAACCCTTTCACTTGCACACTTAGCCCTTTGATCTTCTCCTCCTTATATTCTTAGAGCATTTTTCAATACCTCGGACCAAAAAAACACTTAGAACCTATGGTATTCTTATACGGGAACAAGTAACCATTATTCCACTCAATATTGTGGGATAATACCATGGTATGGACCCGTGGTATTCTTTAACCTTAATTTCCATCCCATACACTCTTTTCCTTTTGTGAAACTGCGTGCATACGTATATGATCTTTTTATTCTGTGTACCCATGTGTATACGTGACTTGGACTATCGTAAACAACGTATGCAACTTAAACCATCATCCTTTGTCCCATCATCCTGTTCTTATGTACCATTATTCTGTTACCTCTAAATAGACTTGTTACAATGTGAGTTTCTCTTTATCAATTTTGAACTGACCTGTATGTGGGTTTCCATCAAGGACAACGCATGTGCCATAATGCCAACAAAGTACCCATCCGTTGTGCTCCATTGCACTACTCATGGAGTCTCATAGTCAAGGTGCCAATTATGAATTTTTCCCATGAGATAAAAAAAGTGCCACGTGCTGTAATGACATCACGATAGTCTTTTTCCTGAGCTCCTAGATCCATAATTTCACTATTTCACAACATTGAAACTTTTCTTAAATTTCAAAATATAAATTTCAATTGTCTAACTTTGCTTCACCTAGAAGCCTGATTACATAGACATGAGATATATAGTCATGTCATTGGGATCCCTTGCAATTATGTTTGATATGTCATGGCAGCTTGGTCTCACACACCATTCCAATACTTTTTAGCAACCAAAAATTTCAATCATCCAACACTTTGTCAGTGCATATACATATATGTATATAATCTTTTTATTGCAAAAATCACAATTTTAGGAAGTGATCTCATAATTTATTACACTCATAATAATTCTAGCACTCCACTTAAATTCAAAAAATTGAATTGACATTGTCATTGCATTGTACACGTGTATCACATTTATTCCAAGAATTTCATAATGAAATAAAACCTTAATTCCAACAAACCAATGAGTCAAAAATGACAAATACACATCTCTAAATTCATTATCATTTTAATTCTCCATTTCATTCAGTGGGCATTGCAATAATTATTTCAATATTTCATATTGAAGACTCTCTGCCTTCACCATACCACTTCCTGGTATCCATGCAAAACATACATTAATTTGAAACAATAGTATTCAAATTTAGCTAAAGGAACTCTTACCCAATTCCTTTTCTTTACCCTTTTCACCTAGGCTTATTTCTTGCCTTATTTTTTTGTCCATCACTACCAACACTTTCAGTTGAATCCCTTTGAAGGATCTAGCTAGTTGATAACATTCCCATCGATGCAATACTCAACAATTACTTAAATGATATCAATCTCACACATTAGTTATAAATTCATCAACTCATCCATTCACAGATTTAAATGAGAACCTCAAAAAGGTATCTTCATTTGCATTCAATTCCACCATGTCTTCATCCATGCTAAGCATACACTATCAATTTACAACCTTTATTATTTTCATTCATGCTCACAACAAATATTAGGAGAGTAAACATAGCATATTAATAATGATAATTAACAACAATATATCATTCCTACCCACTTTTCCAATGGTGGTCTGTACATCATGGAATCCATTAAGTAACCTCACTTTGTCACCCAAAACATTGCCAGTCATAAATTATATTATAATACCATTCACACAGTGATCATATTTTTAAATATTAATCACTTATCTTACCACTATGGTGGTTTTGAAATATTGACCTTTTAGACCAATTAGCATCCTCATACATTTATTTCATTTTCTCATATTCCTCATATTCATAGAAGACATAACGTACATATATATATCAACGATACACAATTTCAGTTAAGGAAACTTCCTTATTATACTATTTTCATAGTTGTCATGTCATTGTCCATTTTGTTCATGTGGACCCAGCCGAGTCCAACTAGTTGTTCTGTCATCCTCTTCTAACTTCTATTGTCATTCATTTGATGTACAAGGTTTAATTAGGGTCTTGACTTCTAGGTGGGTTTTATTTAGCTCTTCTCCATGATCTCCTTTTTTTTTCCCCTTTCCCACACGTAACGGACCACCAAGACCAAACCATAAAAGACAATAAGAATCTATGAAAATAGTGAAAAGACCACAACAAAAATACAAGACAAAAACACATGGTATCATGGCCACATGCTCAAAGTAAAAAAAAGAAAAACCACAAAAATATGAAGCCCACAATGACAACAAAGACATGAAAAACATCACCTATACACATCATCCATTAATCCACAACAACTCAATCCATTGATTTTTGGTGTTCATTGTGTTCATCACCAATATATGCACAAAATTTAAGTCAATATCCTTTCCAAGGTTTATAGCAAGCTCAAAATTCCAACATTCCTTTATATAAATCAAGAAGAAACTTTTTAGTATTCCAGAGAGCTTGAGGGGATGCCCTCTCATCTCTTTTTGTGCTACAGATTGTTGGTTCATGTGCTTGGAATTCACATGAACTATTCTTCCTCTTTCATTTTCTATTAGGGCAATCTTTCTTCAGATGTGCCTCTCCATAGTGCCAACATGACACTGGCTTTCTTTTCTCTCCAACCTTATAATGTTCCTTTCTGGGTTTGTCATCACTTCATTCCTCTATATCTCCATAGGTTGATGTTTATTGCAAGAAATATTTCATGTATGAAAGGTGTTTTAGCAACACTATGTTTAGCCTTTCCCATTTTCTTTTATTTCTCATGAACCTTTCCTTCTCTGCCTTGCAAGTCTTCAGCTCAGATTTCAAGCTCCTAAAGGCTTTTGTCACACCATGGAAACTTTCCCCTTCTTGCTCATGATGGACTTGGTGCATGTTATGCCACATCATATTGTTTTCCATCTTTTTAGTTCTTACTATAATTGGGTCCTCTTATGTGCTGTGGCACACACATAGTTGTTAGTCATATAAATCATAAATTTTTTTAAATTATTACCTTGCCATGCCAATACTATGCATGTTGGCCTAAAGAATGTTGTTTGTTGGTGTTTGCACATCTAGAACTCATGTCATCCACATATTCTAGGAATCAAAATTATATATCAACATGTTTACATTCATATCATCACTAAGTTTGAAATCAACATTTCACTAATACTAGCAGTCATGACATCTGCAATTTAGTATGCCAGTTATAAAATAACTAATTAGAATATGTCATTCCCATCACTTCACAATTACAATATCAACACATCCATAAACCACACAAGCACAAGTCAAATTCAACAATCAACACACATTGTACTTAGCAACAATCATCCTTTAAATGCCATACCCTATAATAAAGGTTCAAATTTTATCCCCAAAGGTCCAATGTAGAACCTTTGTTTATCATTTCATTTGTTCTTGAGCCCCATTTAGTCTAAGCATTGAACTTGGATGATCTGTTGGCACACTCTGTAACTAAACTCTAAACCTGTCCTCCTAGGCCAATTCAATTTGAGTGTTGAACCTTGCTTTGATACCACTTTGTAATGCTCCCTTTCACCCCCTTTGGAATTTTCCATGCTAATGGTAGGAGTCACTTTTAACTAACCCAACCTCCATGGTCTTGTTACGGAAATGGGGTTACAAAATTTCTTCTTTCCTAAAGTTGGTAGAATTAACTTCGGATAACACCATTGCATGCATCTCACCAAGAGCTCTCTAGCGATATAATTTTTATCTCAATCCGACCTATAGATCTAGAGATATTCCCTTCAAAATTTAACCAATCAGAAAGTTCCATGTGGCACTGATTTGTTTTTGATTGTTAGTTTATGCTGTGCTAATATCAATTACATATTTCTAAACATGTGCTTGCTTATTGCTTCTTGAACTGAGTTGTTAGAAAATTATATATCACAGAGCAATGGAACACATAGAATATAGCAGAAATATAAACATAGAAAACACATAAAACAAGAGACACAGATATACGTGGTTCACCCAGTTTGGGCTACATCCACCCAGAACAGCTAATCCTTCCTTTCTATTATACAACAAAATGAAGAGACACAACCTACATCAGATCTGCTGTAATATCCTTTGTTTTCTCTCACAGTCTCACCTCTTTGTTTCTCACTCGGAGAATACACATCTATGTTACATAGCCTCAATACAATGCCCTCATACAAAGAGAGAGGTTGCCTTCTAGGGAAAAAAACCTAAACTAAACATAAGTTCTACCATCAGATCATCTGCCTAATGAACGACCTAGATTGACTAGAAATTACTATACTTTTACAAGGCAATTTTACATCTATTTTTAGCTTCAGGGGCGCTGCCCCCGAAACCCCCTCCAGGGGGATAAGTCCCCCCCCTACATCCCCCTTGCATGGAGGGGTGTACAAACTTCCTGGGGTATACATCTGGCTGAAACAAAGACTTCTAAATAATCATGCTCCACACCCAACAATCTCCCACTTGGAGAATGATTGTAGCAACTCCACCACTGCTTCATTTGTGGGACAAAGACTCCTCTTTGGACCTAGCTGTTTCTCATCTCCATCGTCATCCTTAAAGACTAATTGAAACTGAGCATATTCTCAGTTTCTCCCTGGTTACAACTTTTGTTAGCATATTTGCAGGATTCTGGCTAGTGTGTATCTTTTCCAGCTTCAACTCTCCATCTTCCAACACTGGTCGTATGAAATGGTACTTGAGATGTATGTGTTTAGTCCTGGAATGGAATGCTGAGTTCTTTGCAAGATGAATGGCACTTTGGCTATCACTATATAATGTGCCCATATCATGATTCTTACCCAATTTACCCATAAACCTTTGTAACCAAATCATTTATTTACTAGCCTCTGTAGCAGCAACATACTCTGCTTCTGTTGTTGAAAGTGCAACAACACTTTGGATTTTTGAAACCCAACTGACAGCTGTTCCACCTACAATAAATACATATCCTGTAGTGCTCCTCCTTTTTCTCTCTCACCTGCCATATCTGCATCAACATATCCCTGTAGGGAAATGTTTGAACCACCAAAGCATAATGCTTGATTTGTGGTACCTTTCAAATATCTGAGAATCCATTTCACTGCCATGCAATGTTCCTTTCCTGGATTGTTCATGTACCTGCTTACAACTCCCACTGCATGTGCAATATCAGGCCTTGTGCAGACCATTGCATACATTAAGCTTCCAACTATTGATGCATATGCAACTTTAGACATATAATCCATGTCTTCTTGGCTCTTTGGGCACATTTCCTTACTAAGTTTGAAATGGCTAGAAAAAGGTGTACTAACTAGTTTTGCAATGTGCATATTAAATCTTTTCAACACCTTTTGTATGTACTCATTCTGAGACAATGTCAATTTGCGATTTTTCCTGTCTCTAGTTATTCTCATACCAAGTATTTGTTTTGCAGCTCCCAAATCCTTCATTGCAAATGAATTTGCCAATTTTATTTTGAGCACATTTATTTCCTTGTTATACCCTGCAACAAGCATGTCATCTACATACAATAACAATATAATATAGCTGCCATCATTTTGCTTTTTCAGATAAACACAATGATCAGAGTGACATCTAAGATAACCTTTTTCAGACATAAAATTGTCAAATTGTAGATACCACTACCTTGGAGCCTATTTTAAGCTATACAAGCTCTTCTTCAACCTGAATACTATTTTCTCCTTCCCTTTTACCTCATATCCTTGTGGCTGCTGCATATATATCTCTTCCTCCAATTCCCCATGGAGAAAGGTTGTCTTTACATCTAACTGCTCAAGATGCAAATATTCAACTGCTACTAGACTTAAAATAGTTCTGATTGAAGTCATTTTAACAATAGGAGAAACGATTCATCAAAATCAATACCTTTATTTTGTGCAAACCCCTTCACCACAAGTCTAGATTTGTACCTTTGTTTTCCTCCATCTTCTTCCTTCAGCCTGTAAACCCATTTATTCTTCAATGTAGTTTTTCCTATAGGCAACTTGACTAAGTCCCAAGTCTGGTTATGCATTAAGGAGTCCATCTATTCTTCCATGGCTACCTCCCACTTCTTCCTGCTTTCAACCTGCATTGCTTCTTCATAACATTCGGGTTCACCAGAATCAGTCAACAATAAATATAATATAATGAAGGAGAGTATCGTTCAGGGGGTCTACTTATCCTGGTAGATCTTCTAACACCGCTTTCAGGTGTTTGGGGTGTCTGTTGCTGTTGTGGTGGTTTCTGTTGTTGTGGTTGTTGATTATTATTATTTTCAGGAACCTTTACTTTTTCAGTGATTTCATCAAGAACCGTGTATTCCTTGTTTTCTTTTTCATGTTTCCTTTCCTGCAACTGATTCTTATACAAGACCTTTTCATTGAATATTACATCTCTGCCCCTAATGATTTTGTGATTTTCGTAATCAAATAAGCGATAACCAAAATCATTAACACCATATCCAATAAAGGTACATTTCTTTGACTTTGCCTCAAGCTTTGTTCTATTTTCTTTATCAATATGGACAAAGGCCTCACAAACAAAAGGCTTTAAAAAGGAATAGTTTACCTTTTTACCTATCCATGCTTCCTCTAGAACACCACCATCCAAGGAACTTGAAGGCCCTCTGTTTATTAGATAAACAACAGTATCTACAGCATATGCCCAAAACTGTAAAGGCAATCCTACATGCAATCTCATGCACCTTGCACGCTCCATGATTGTTCTGTTCATCCTTTCTGACACACCATTTTCTTGTGGTGTTCTTGGAACTGTCTTCTCTCTGTGAATTCCATGCTCTGAACAGTACCTATCAAACTCTTTGTTTCAATATTCACCTCCACTGTCTGATCTAAGACACTTCAATTTCATTCTGGTCTCAATCTCAACCAAAGCTTTCCATTTCTTGAAAGTATCAAATACATCAGATTTATTCTTAATACAATAAATCCAAGTTTTTCTAGTTGCATTATCAATAAAAATAACATAATAACGAGAGCCACCGAGAGATGATACCTAAGTAGGGCCCCATACATCTGTATGCACAAGCTCTAACTTTTCACTCTTCTTTTCTTTCCCAACTCTAAGAAATTTGACTTTCTTTTGTTTTCCATAAATGCAATTCTCACATAAATCCAAATCAACATTCTTCAAACCCGGCAACAAATTCCTTGAGTGAAGAATCTTCATCCCCTTTTCACTCATGTGTCCGAGCCTATGATGCCATAATGCTGCATCTGCTCCTTTGGAAGTTAAAGCATTAACAGAGTTAGAAATACCATTGCATAAATACAATGTACCAACCATTTCACCTTTTGTTATTACCAAGGCTCCTTTGGTGACCTTCCAAGCTTTATTTGTGAAAGTTGTCACACAACCTTCACCGCCTAACTGCCCTATTGAAATCAGATTTTTCTTTAGATCTGGAACTTGTCCAAAATCTCCTTGAACATAGTCATGAAAGTATTTCTTATCAGGTGTGGCATGGAATGAGGCCCCTGAATCTACCACCCAGGAATCAGTAATATTTTTGAAAGAAAGAATCAAAGCATCTTATAACACCTCACCTATCACATTTACTTCGTGATTGTTTTCTTTCTATGCATCTCCTTCTTTTCCCTTCCGAGATCTATAGTCTTTCTTTAGGTGCCCCTTCTTTCCGCATTTCCAACACACTATCCCCGATCTGGGCTTGGATCTGCCTTTCCTTGATTTACTGCGATATTCAGAGCTCTTTCCTCTTTCCATTTTTCTTCACCTAGACTCTGCACTCAAAGCATTTCCCGATGTCTCACTGGAGCTTTTCCATCACATTTCCTCGCTAAGGATAGCATCGACAACACATCAAACTTTCAAGTACTAGATCCAGACACAGAGTTACTAATGGCCATTACTAAACCATTCAAACTTTCTAGTAATGAGCACAAGAAGAACAGAGCTCTAACTTCATCATCAAAGTTTACCCCTACAGAGCATAACTGACTTGTAACAGTATTAAAATCATTTAAATAGTCTGCAACAGATCCACCTTCTGACATCTTCATATTAAATAACGGTTTCATAATAAATATCTTGTTTGAGGCCAAGGGTTTTTCATATAGTTTCTCCAACACCTTAATCAAACCCTCTGTCGTTGTTTCCTTTGAAATGTTGAAGGTGTCTAACGCTGCGAGGCACAACTGTATTGTTCTGAGTGCCTTTCTATTGAGAAGGTTCCATTCTTCATATTTCATACCCGTCGGCATCTTTGATTTTCCACCCAATGGTAGGTACAAATCTTTCTGATACAGATAATCTTCCATCTGCATCTTCCACAGTGAGAAGTTTTTGCCGTTAAATTTCTCGACCCTAAACTTACCATCTTCTGCCGCTACTCCCACTCGAACGAGGAACCCTTCTTTCCTACGAGTTTATCAGCCAAATGGACCTTCGGCTCTGATACCAGTTGTTAGAAAATTATATATTATGGAGCAATGGAACACATAAAAATATTGCAGAAATATAAACACAAAAAACGCATAAAATAAGAGACAGAGATATACGTGGTTCACCCAGTTTGGGCTATGTCCACCTTGAATAGCCAGTCCTTACTTTCTATTATCCAGCAAAATGAAGAGACACAACCTACAGCAGATCTACTGTAATATCCTCTGTTTTCTCTCATAGTCTCACCTCTCTACTTCTCGCTCAAAGAATACACATATATTACACAAAATCAATTCAATTCCCTCATACAAAGAGAGGGGTTACCTTCTAGGGCAAAAAACCCTAAACTAAACATAAGTTCTACCGTCAGATCATCCACCTAATGAACGGCCCAGTTTGACTAGAAATTACTATACTTTTACAAGGAAATTTTACATTTATTTTTAGCTTTGGGGGCGCTGGCCCTGAGCCCCTGCCGGGGGACTGCTGGCCCCCAGACACCCCAGCTGGGGGGGACGGCCCCCCTGGACCCCCGCAGGGGGGACAAGTCTCCCCCGTGTGGAGGGGTGTACAAACTTCCTGGGGTATACATCCAGTTGAAAACAAAGACCTCTGAACAATCATGCTCCACACACGACAGCGAAAGCCATTAATTTTAGATCTCCTAGCTCGGCATTAGGATCCCAAACATTCATGTTTGCGAGGGCCATGTTGTGCAAGTAAAACTCAGCCATTTTGGTCCTATCCTCTAGTGTACTTTGATCACAAAGATCACTAAACTACCTGTAGTATTGAAATGGCATGGTGCCCCTTTGTGCTAGTGTTTTAATCTGAAATTGCATCCATTTTTCTCTGAGGTAGAGAGCATAGGATTTAGCTAGCATCCTACACTGGATGGCCTCTAAGGAGAGGTTGGCCATACATGCTAGTTGGTTTTCCCTTTCCTACAGTTGTCCTCTCAACCATGTATTTTCCCTCTCAAGTTGATCTCTTATTATTGATTCTCTGTCCCTTAATCCACTTAGCTCTTTTCCCATTTCCTTGAGCTTTGTTTCAATGTCTTCTTCCTCTTTGTTTTTCTTATCTTCTTCCTCTTGTTATTCTTTCTCATTTTTGTCAGTTTCTTCCTTCGTTTCTTCCTCTGTTTCAACATCATCCTCCTTCTCTTCTCCTTCATCATGTTCCTCTGTATTAGTTTCTTCTTCATCCATCTCATCCCCATCTAGCTCTGTATCTTCCTCTTTTTGTTTTGCCTCCTCCTCACTAACAGAAAGGCTAACATCATAGGTGAGGGTTTTGATGTCATCCTCTACTGCTAAGCCTCTGAAGACTGACCATGTTATAGGGATCTGGAGGTTTTGGAGGAAATCCTCAATGAGGATCCTGATCAACCCATGGTGAGCCAATTGTTGGGAATTCCCTTCCTTTACTTTGTTGTTGGAGTCTATGAGTGATTGCATCAAGAAATAGGGCATATATAGTCTTTGATGAATTGATGTTTCCACCCTAAATCTTAATTATTTAAGCATCCTAAAATGGTAGCCATAAAAAACACTGTATCTATGGAATGGTGGATGAGGTGACAGGGTACAGTGAATGAGGTGGATGGTAATGAATGAGGGTAGGTAACGGATGACGTGGAGGAGATGAGATGGAGTGGAGTGATTGGGGTGGCTCGTTGTGGGGTTAGGGAATGTACGGGATGTTCATCAGGCTTGAACCCCCCCACAGCAATCTTAGGCCATAGATCTCGGACAAACACCTTGACGTCATGGTCAACTGCGGGGGTTGAGCCTGAGTTATAACTCATGCTCATTGCCCCCCTGCAGAGCACTTTATCTGCCTCTTGAACCCACGCTTACTTAAATATTTTTCTATTGCTCGAACTTTAATATGGGTTAGGGCCCCACCTTAAATCGGATTTGAATGCCATAAAAAATAAATCATTGTTTTCGAACTCTTTCATTCTCTTCTGATTTTAAAAAGAATTTCCTTTTTTTCCACCTATATGTCTGCTTTGTCGAAGGTGGCCAAGTTAACTTGCCACCTTTTCACTTATAAACCAACTACCTTGTAAACCTTATGACTTTTGATCAAATGATGCATATGGGTGAGTGAGAGGGATACTTACCTATGGTCTCGATGCCATGCTACAGTTGTCAAAGATCAGAGGTGCTGCATTGTTTATTTACTGCATGGCCATTCTTTTTCCTCCTCTATTGTCTGTTGTTTGTTGTCTATTTTTTGTTCTCTAGAGCTCTTGGATCATCCTAGTGAAGACCTGTAGCTGGTGATTGATATTCTATGCGATAGGCTGCTACAGGACCTAACCAACCTACCATTCACCCTCGGATTGCTCCCTATAGGTTTTCAAGGGATCCTGTAGAAAACATAGTCTTCACCTAAATAGAAGCAATGAAGTGAAAAAACCAATGGAATTAATGGAGAGATGCATGGTAAGGAGTGGACTAGATGAACATATGTGAGGCAGGGTTCCCTTTGGATCCTCTCTTTACTCCTTGATTGTCTTTCTCATCCACCTACAAATAACAATTATATATCTATATATATATATTATATATATATATATATATATATATTATATATAATTATATATATATAGATATATATTGACAAACACTTAGGCTGCCTAAGAGAGGTTTTCACCCAAGATGTTTTCCCTGGGTGCCTCAAGGAAGGTTTTCACCCAGGGATCTTCTTATTCTTTTTTCATTTTCTTCATCATTTGTTTTTCATCATTGGGCTGCCTCACGAGGTTTTCAACCCAAAGATGGGACTCAGGCGCCTCATGGAGGTTTTCACCTGAATCCTTATTCTTTTTTCTCTTTTTCAGTGACATGATGAGGGAGGATCTAGAACTTGCTCCACCATCATCACTATCTTATTGATATTGTCAATGAACTCTTGTTTTGGTAAATGCCTCTTGTACATTTTCAATTGGTGTCCATTAACAAGCAAAGGAATGGCTTCTTCATCTATAGTTCTGATTTCCAATGAACCATTATCATGGCATCTTTCCACCACATAAGATCTAAGCCATCTTGTCCTTAGCTTGCCCTTGAATTATTTATACCTAGAATCATATAACAATGCCCAATAGCCCTCTTGAAATTACTTCTCCTTTATATGTCTATCATTCTAGATCTTCCTCTGAAGCTGAACTATATCTGTATGTAGGAGGGCCTGCATTCTAAATTCATCCAAGCCATTAAAATGAAACAATATTTCTTTTTGTGCATGACTGACATCTAAATCTAGTTGTGTTGCCATCCTCAATGTGTTATATTCAAACTCAATGGACAACAAATCCTTTTTCCCATAAACCAGCTCATAGGGTGTAAATCCAGTGGTGGTCTTCCATGTTGTATTATAGGCCTCGGTGGCCTCAACTAGTCTCTCTGCCCAATCCTTCCTTCTATTGCTTACTACCTTGGTTAAGATTCTCTCCAGTGCCCTGTTGGTCACCTCCACTTTCCCATTAGATTGTGGATGATAAGGAGTGGAAATCCTATGCTTGATTTTGTGATGGCTGAGTAGTTCTTCAATCATGTTGGAGTTAATTGGTTGCCTTGGTCTGTGATTAGCTCTCTAGGGTACCAAAATTTGTAGAATACATTCTCCCTAAGGAACTCAGCCACCTTCTCTTCTGTTTTTGCCTTAATCACCTTGGTTTCAACCCACTTAGTCAAATAATTAGTGCACACAATAATGTACTATTTTTTCTTTGAAGGAGGTTTGACAGACCCAATTAAGTCCATGCCCCACTTGTCAAATGGCTCGAAAGTCACTTGAGCTTATAGGGGCATTTCATCTCTTGGAGTAGGCTTTCCCATCCTATGGCATTGATCACACTGACTAATGTACTTTTTCACATCCTGATGAAGAGTGGGCCAATAATAGCCCGCTTGTAACACTTTGAATGATGTCCTCTTTGTTGCAAAGTGTCCACCACAAGGTCCATCATGACAGGTCAGAAGGATGACAAAAACTTCCTCTTCCCTTACATACCTTCTCAAGATTTGATCTGGGCCAAGTTTGAGAAGATTGCCCACAATCCAGGTGAAGGGGGTGCTTCTCCTGACTATCTTTCTCTTTTCTTTGGAGGGAAAGTTTGGTGGGAACTGTGATGATACCAAATAGTTTTCTATATCAGAAAACCATGGGGAGAGAACTGAAATAGAAAACAAATGCTCATCTGGTAACTTTTCATCCACCATTCCTTCTTCACCTAAAGGCATATTCATCCTAGATAGAAAGTCTGCAACAACATTTTCCTTACCAGGCTTATCAACAATAGTTAGATCAAACTGTTGTAATAAAAGTAACCATCTTATCATTCTAGCATTCACATCTAGTTTGTTCATTAAATATTTGATTGCAGTGTGGTCAGTATGCACAAATGTTTGGTAGCCTGTAATGTAATGCCTAAATTTGTTTAATGAATGCACAACAGTGAAGAGTTCCTTTTCGGTCACAGTATAATATAGCTCAACCTTCGACAGGTTCTTACTAATAAAATAGATGGCATAGGGAAATTTCTCCTCTACCTGACCTAAGGCTGCTCCTATGGATTTGTGTGAGGCATCAGAATGAATATGAAAAGGGAGGTTCCAGTTTGGGCCTCGAAGAATTGGTGCAGTGTTTAACTTACTCTTTAAAATGTATAAGGCCTCTTGACAGCTTTTTGACCATATAAACTCATAATCTTTGGCCAACAACCCAAAGAAAGGAGAGGCCAACTTTCTGAAGTCCTTTAAGAACCTTTGGTAGTATCCAACTAACCCGAAGAAACTCCTAACATCCCTTTGATTTTGAGGAGATGGGACCCTTTGGATGATTTCTATTTTGTTTGGGTCCACCTGTAGTCCTTGCTGAGATATTGAATGACCTAGCAGGGTCCCTTCAGTCATTAAGAATTCACATTTTTTTGGATTGAGAGATAGGTTCATTTTAATGAATTTGTATAATACTTTGCCTAGGTTAGTCAAGGCTTCTTGAAAATCACAGCCATAAGGTGTAAAATCATGCATATAAATTTCCACCGCATCATGTACTAATTCGGTGAAAATACTCAAGACTGTTCTCTAGAAAGTGGAAGGAGTATTGCATAGGAAAAAGGAAGGGCCCTATAGGCAAAAGTACCCCAAGGATAGGTGAATGTGGTCTTATCCTAGTCTTCTGGATTGATTTGTATTTGGTTGTACCCACTGAATCCATCTAGGAAAGAAAAAAATGTATTCCCTACCAGGCCATCTAGCACTTGGTCAATGAAGGGTAGGGGAAAATGATCCTTCTTTATGGCCTTTTTCAACTCCCTATAATTGAGAAAAATCCTCCACTTACCATTTTTCTTGGGAACTAACACTAAATGAGAGACCCACTCATTGTCAGAGATAGGGTATATGAATCCTGCATCTAGTAGTTTTTGCAGTTCTTCTTTGACTATATATTTAAGAGCTAGATTCATCCTCCCTTGTGGTTGTTGGACTAGCTTGCAACCTTCTTTGATGTATATGTGGTGAGTACACACTGAGGGGTGAACTCCCTTCATTTCCTTGTAACTCCAAGCGAAGGCTTCTAGGTTTTCTCTCAACATGTTGCATAGCTTTTCCTCTTCAGGAGCAGAAAGAGATGGATTAATTTTCAAAGTTTTCTCTGGGCCAAATTCTATGGTTTTGACATGGAGTGGGTTGGAATTGGCCAAGCATAAGACAATTGGATGATTGTTCTGGGTTTCCCTTACTTCTTCTTCTAATGGTAATGAACTAGGAGTTGGACTTTTGAGCAGGTGTTCAATTAAGTCATCCTCATCTTGTTGTCCTCCTCTTATGGTTGCTTCCAAAACATAAAGTTGGGTTGAATAAGCCTCATCTTCTTCCTCCTCCTCCAACCATAAAGGTAAATCATGCTCTAGAGAAGGTTGAGCAGGAGGGTATAGGACTAACTGCTTGGATATATGCCCATTCTTGATGGTCATATTCCTAGCTCTGTAGCTAATGTAAGCATCGGTTGTGGCCAACCATGGCCTCCCAAGGATAAGAGGGTAACTAATAAGCTTAGTCTTAGGATGGAGAACTAGAAAATCCGCAGAGTACTCCCAAGAGTCAATGGATACTATCACATCCTCCATAATTCCCTCAGGGGTGACTATGGAACAGTGTGAAAGTTGCAGAACTGTTGTGGTGTTCCTTAATGACCCTTGGAGGTTGAGCTTGAGCATGGTGTCCTTAGTCATCACATTAATGGCAGCCCCCAGATCAATCAGAGTGTGTGGGACAATGGTGCCACTGATGTGCACATCTACTACAGGGCTTCTAGGGTCCAAATATTTTAGACATATTACCTGTCCCAACATTAAGTCAGACAGCTGCCCAATGACATTAATGGTAGGGGCATCCCATTTTCTTATTCTTGGATGCTTGATGCATTTCTCCTTAATCAACTTATTGTAAATGGGAACATCTTTTATTGCTTGGAGAAGGGGGATCTTTGCACATAGGATTTTCAATTATCCCAGAAGTTCAGTTTCTTCGGGGGTAGGCTAGACTGGTTGGGCTAATCTCTCAGGAAAGGGTGGATTTAATTTAAATTTTCTTTCCTCTCTTTCTTCCTCAACCTCCCTATGTGGAGAGGGAGGTTGGTTATCTAGGAGAATTATCCCAGATCTTAAGTTGATCTCTTGGATTTCTAAAGCATAAGCTAGGTATGATGTCTCTCCACTATATACTTGTTGAGCCTTCCTATTGTTCGGGTTCCGATTTGGCTAGGCAAGCATCTGGGGTTGCTTGGGTGGAGCAGAGTGTAGGAGTTGTGGTTGGGTAGGTGGTGGAGGCAATAGAGTTGGAGCATTGTTTTATTGTGGCCTCCACCCCTGGTGTGGGGTATTCCACTGAGGTTGTGATAGAACATAAGGTTGAAATGACTGGTTGGCTGGCTAGGAATGATACTGAGATGCATAGGACCAAGGAGGGGGTGTAGACCAGGAAGGATGAGCAGGGGGTCCCAAGAAGGTATATCTGTGGTTTGGTTGGGGTTGTAATATGTATGGGATGACCCTTGCATACCCTGCTGGTATGGTCTAGGCCCAGGAGGTCTCCTTTGGTTTATGTAACAAAT